>AJFL01002121.1:0-21763 GCA_000467735.1 Rhytidhysteron rufulum CBS 306.38
CATCTCCTGTGCAACGCTTCCCCTCAGTCCTCAGTTCACCACCACCACCACGACGGGCACAACCCCCCCCGTGCGGCATTGGGCTTCAACACCACACACACCACGGGGCGGGCGGCGTGCACTGCCTGCTGCCAGAATGGGACGCCGGACGCTTTGATTTTCGCAGCCCGTCCCGGTCTGTTGTTCAGGGTCCTCGCCCAAGGACGCCGCCATTAATTGAATATTTTTTTTGCCTGCCCTGCTGTCCGGCTTCATCATTACTAATTGCGGAGTCTTCACCGGCAAAGTTGCAACAATACGGAAGCTGCCTTGCAAAAATATCCACGCACCTTGTTTTAGACATTTGCTGCTTAGTCACCATTTTACGAGGGTTAAAGCGCTCTACGCAGCAGCTTTAGACGCCCCATGCCCCCTATTGTCAAGGGCCTCATACTCTATTAGCTTAGCGGTATTATTGAAGGGATGCCCCCCCGTGATCCTTCTTCAGGCATAGCCCTGCCCTCCCATTCCCAACCGACTAGGCTGGTGAGTAGTGAGATGAGAACAGGGTCCCGCCGAAGGCACGAAGAATTAATTCGGCTCATGCCCCCGACTGCTGTGGAGACTCGAGATCTACAAATCCTGGACACGTTGTCACTGCGCATCGAAGCTTGTTCCTCCAATTCCATTCATTCATTTTTTACTTCACCCAGTCTCACATCCAAGCGATGCCCTTCCCATTCTCCTCATGACCATCTACCGCCCTTGCCCGAGACTCATGCTCATGCTCATGCCTCCTCGATATGCTGTACGTCCGTGACAATTCCCTTATGCGCCGTTCGCCCATCAGTTCCCGATTCATCGTCCTTGACGGTGACGTGGTGGTCTTGGAGCTTCCTGGCCCGTGAATACCGTGGTATGGTGTCCTGTATGCAGCCCTTGATGATGTTGCCCTCGAACAGGAGGTGGACGCTCTCCAGCGGGACGTTTTTGGTTTCGGGTACACACAAAACGGTATATACGCCCATCAAGATGCAGCATGCGCCGAATAGTAGGAAAGTCCCATACGTAATTTCATCGAGCATGATCGGCGTGAGTTTAGCTATCACGAAATTGAATAGCCACTGGGTCATAAGCGCGGCTGCCATGATGAGGGATCGCACTGTAACACGGTCAGCTGCGTAGTAACGCACCGCTCCTTGATTTCCATGTCCGGTCTCTGATGGGTCTGGTACCGGCTCGGCTGGCACTGATACGAAAGCAAAGCAACTTACCATGATTCGGACTGCATTCGCTCGATAGGACGAATGGGATGGGACCCCACCCTAGGTTGATATGAGCACCATGCACCAACTGACGCTTCAGTGCAGATACTTACCGAAAGAATAGAAGACAACAAAGAGGTAAACGCACACGATCGAAAAGGTGCTGGATCCCGTAAGAGGGTCTCCGGGCTTCGTCGGGTTCACAGCGCTATTGACCCCAATATACATCATAGCAAACGCTTGGCCCGCGCTGCCTATGATCAAGCTCCACTGAAGAGACCAATTAGCAAGCCTCTTTAAAACAGGGCGAAAGAATCCTGGGAGTCATGCCACAAAAGGCCCCGCGGGGCAAGGCGAACAGCAGGGCGGATAAAAAATGCTTCAAGACATACCTTGCGCCCCATCTGCTCCGTTGCAAACATGAGCCCCGCTGCAGTGCAAACGATCTTGACAATGCCGTATACTCCGGTGGCGAAAAGTCCTGCAGTTTTCCCTGCCAGGCCAATCGTTTTGAAAATCTGAGGAGCATAGTAATTGATTGAATTGGTACCAGTCCATTGTTGCCAGAACATGAGAATAACGGCAAATGACGTTTGGTAGAAGATTCGCTTGCTAGCAAAGGATGCCTTCAACTGGACATGCAGCGGTTGTTTCTCGTGCCCCTTGAAGTCGTTTATAATTTCATCGAGTTCTTGTACAACATCAGGGTCGTCTACTGTCTTGGATCTCACAGTAGCTAGCGCCTTTGCCGCGGCCTTGAGACGGTTCTTCTCCACCAACCACCGAGGAGACTCATTCTGGAAAATGATACCTGCAAGCAATATAATGCCCGGCAGCATCTGAAGACCGAAGGGTATCCTCCATTTGGCCGAGCTCATGGTCTTGATATGGAGGTCGATGCCATAATTCACGAAGAAAGCAAGGCATATTCCGGTAACGTTAAAGAGTTGCATACTTGATACTGTTAGCAAGCCAACTAAAGCCGTGTTACGAGACACCACTTCTTACCATCCGATACACCGCCCTCGGATCTCCTTGTTCGCATTTTCGCCGATATATGTCGGGACGACACTCGAAATCAGACCTACCCCGAAACCGCCTATGACACGTCCAACATACAATTGATTGAGGCTGGTGGTGTTGATCGCACAGAGAGTTTGAACGAGCGATCCGATGAGAAATATTATATCTGCAATGACAAGTGCAGTCTTCCGGCCACTAAATCACGGTCAATTTTGCCACTGGGATAAGTATACACTGGCTTGGGGGGAGGCGTACAACTTATCGCTCACATAAAAGGAAGCCAACGCTCCGAAGAAGCACCCTGCCTATTACATGTAAGTGTGAGAACAACGCATTGACCCAAACCGATACTTACTTGGAGGACAGACACAATGTTCCCTTGCAAATTACTGAAATGGCTACTATTAGGGTCAAGATTGAAGCTTTCCTGAAAGGCAGACATGGTCAACACTCCCCCAATCAGGCCCGTGTCCCAACCGAAGAGCATGCCACCGAAACTAGCCACGGCCGTGAGAAAATAGACTCGACGGTACGCCTTGATATCGGCGATAACGGCCCTCAGATCGAAGCGAGCCATTGTGGAGTGCGGGGGGCGTATAAGTCCGCGACAGGCCCGAGATGTTTAGGCGGCAATGGAGGGACTCTCGAGGTGCTGGGAGAGATGCGCTGGCGGTCAAGCAGCGCACGAGTCGCTCTTATAAGGATGGCAGCGAGAAGACAAGAGCAAGAGCATTGACGGACGGACTCGAGGAAGATTTATAAGACTTCAACACAAATTGGCGATAAGATGCATACAAACCCTGGGGATTGATCGGCGCTGTCCACGGGGAAGGACCCGTGGAACGAACGAGTGATATCTCGGCATGGCGTATAGCCGTGTTGGGCCCAAGCTGGGGAAAAATAGTCGCCGGTCACACAGCAACAAAGCAAAGTGGAGTCGGGTGGCATGGCGGCATCCAGCAAACAGTCGGATTTTCCTCGAATGCCACGCCTGCCACGGCTGCTTGCTTGGTGTTTAGCAGTCGTTCAGACGTCATGCTGGATGCCGGTGCCTGGAAGAAAAGGACTGGCTCGGAACATTTGCGACCGAGCCGAAGGATTGGGATTGGCAGCTGTCATTGAGGCTTGCCGGCAATGGCAGGTGGCAGGTGGCAGGTGGCGTTTCAATTGCCGAGCCTTCCAAGCTTTCCTTTCCTCTGGTCACGCCTCAGCATCAACCTTTCAAACACCGACATGTCGAGAGTGTAGCTTCATCGTTTATTTCATAACAATCTTCACCCAGATACATGTCTAGTACCGCAATGATGACTCTACCGTACGACAACCTCTAGTGAACCCCCTCCCGTTGTGCCATCCAGTCTTATAGCCGCCCGTCGCGCTTCGGCTTTTGCTCCGGTACCTGCGTAATCAACCGCTCATGTTGCACGGCTTCCCTCAGGTTGTTCAGTACCAGCAATTCCATATCGCGCTAATTATCAAACATCAGCATATTTATCTTACGATAGAAGCAGTTTGCTCACCTGTGTCTCGAACGTTGCCGTGCCAATATGCGGCAGCAGGACGACATTCTCACTCTCCAGCAAGCCGGGATGAATCTTTGGCTCCTCCTCGAAAACATCCAAGCCCGCACTCCAAACTTTCCCGCTCTTCAAAGCATCAACAAGTGCTGCTTCGTCAATCAATGGTCCTCGCGCCGTATTGATAACAATAACACCGTCCTTCATGAGGTCGAATTGAGGCTTGGAGATGATGTGCGTCGTGGAAGCATTGAGGGATAGGTTGAGCGACAACACATCCGAAGTCTTCAGTAATTCCTCAAACCCAACATATTGTGCGCCATTTTCTTCGTTCGGCGGTAGCTGCGTTCGATTATGATATTGGATCTTCATTCCGAAACCCTTCGCGCGGGTAGCTACTGCTTGACCGATTCCCCCCATACCTAGGATTCCGAGGACTTTTTCCTTGGGATCATGACCGAGTTGGAAGTCACCGCGCCATTTACCTAGATAGAGTCAGCTTCGTTATTTCATTCTCCCAGAGAAAACTAGGGTTTGTACACACCTTGCTTTACAGACAGGAAAGCCGGCGTAATCCTCCTCAATGCTCCCAACATCAAAAACAAAGCCACATCTGCCGTAGCATCATTGACGGCTACGGGCGTACTGCTAACCGAAATGCCCCTCTCCGTGCAAGCCTTCACATCAATATTATCATAACCCGCTCCATTGTGACAAATGTACTTGATAGTTTTTGGTAATGCGTCCAAAAGCTCGGCATTAAAGTTCCCGGTAATCTTGTTCGACTCATTACTCCGGTAAATCGCGAACACACCCTCAAACTCCCCGCTTTTACATTTCGAGAGGAAGTCTTCTCGGGAGCCGGTCTTGTATTCATGGAGCTTGGCTATCGAGCTCACATCTTGCCATTCTTTTCGTGCGTGTGTGATGTTGCCGATTAAGAGGGCACCTTTTTGAGACATGGTGGTTACGCGGGGATGGGTGTGCGAGGTATGTGTACGAGGTGGAGGGAAACCGGATTGAAAAAAAGAAGAGCGGGAAAATGAGGGAAAGCTTCCTGAGCGGAATTGCTTTGCCTTTATTTATTACACAATTGCTCCAACTAGGTACTGTCGGCCTTCTTACCGGTCCGCTCGGCAGTCGAGTAGGATACCGGTCCGAGGAGAGTAGAGTTCACTATAGTTCTACCCCGCCAGTGCCCGCCATGGACAAAAGACGGAGTAAATATCCACATCTATCACCGTGATTCAAGTACTCGTTGGTATTCTTCTGCACAAATTTCCAAAGTTGATATCTGAGATTCTGCGTAACCAACTAGCTGCAGGTCAGACACCCCATCCCTTTGAGTTTCCTGGGGGACGGATTTGTCTAGACGAGTCCATATTTTGAGGTAAGGATCACAAACACGAATTTTCAGAAACTTTACTACAAACTCTTCGACGTACATATGTTTTCTGCGGGCTACGTGGGGTACGAAATCAATTACTCAGATCTGACATCCGGCGGGGTTTCATGACTCGTGTAGTGTAGGCAGCCATCAGGCAGTTGAAGGCACCGATCAGGCAATAAGGAGCTGAGGTTTATAAAACATTTCGACTTTCATCTTATTCAACCAGCATCAAGATATCAATCAGTCAATTGAAACATCATCTTTCACCGGAATTTTCAATTCGTAATTTTGTAACATCGCTCCGAATACCAAATTTCACGTTTCCCCTTTCGGAACCTTCAAGAAAAGAAAAAGAAAAAGAAAAAGAACAACAAAAATAATGGAACTCAAGAACATCGCTATCATAGGGGTAACTAACCACCCTCTCACAAGACAAGCACACCCAGCAACCTAACCACCAATCACCCCACAGCCCCGCGGAAACATCGGCAACGCAATCATCCAAGAACTCCTCAAAGACGGCTCCAGGTTCAATATCACAGCCCTAATCCGCCCAACCTCAACCTACACCGCACCCGACCCCAGCATCACCATCAAACCCACCGACTTCACCTCCGCAGACTCCATCGAAGCGGCCCTACAAGGCCAAGATGCAGTCTTGTCTTGTATACCCGGCGGTCAAGTCCGGCTCCCCCAGGAAAAATTGGTTATCGATTCGGCGATCAAGGCAGGCGTGAAGTTGTTCTTTGCGAATGAATATGTTAGCGATATCACGAGGCCGCAGTATGCGATTTTTCCGACGGTTGCAACGGGGGATAAGTGTGCTGTGAGAGCTTATGTGGAGGAGAAAGCGAAGGAAGGGGGAATTAAGTGGACGGCTTTGAATGGGGGTCCGTTTTTTGATATGTGTATGCATCCCGTTTCTATCTCTCCTGTACTGGGGATATCTTCTCTCATGTGTACCTTTATACTGACCATAACTCCAGGGCTCATGAAAGGACCGGCAGGCTTCGACATCCCCAAACGTCGAGCGCGCATTTACGGTTCAGGAACCAAAACGCTCTGCTGGACACCCGTCCCCGTGATGGCATCAGCAGCAGCCAATATGCTTCGAAACCCAGATCCGATTTCCAACCGCCCCATCTTCATCTGCGGCGTCAAAAACTCCAATCAAAACGCCCTCTTACTAGCATTAGAAAATGAACTCGGAGAGAAATTCAATCAGGAACATATCGATATTGCAAAGGTTTTTGTTCAGTCGAAGAAGGCTTTGGAGGCCGGGGATGTGGGGAAGGCTATGAAGGGGTTGACGCTAAATGCGCAGTTTAACGAGGAATGGGATGATGGGATGGCGATTTTTGAGTATGTCGAGAATGAGTTGGTGGGGGTGAGACCTGTGAGTGTGGAGGTGGCGGTTAGGGAGACGTTGGGGGTTTGGGGGAGTGATGTGGAACCTGTTCAGGCTTTCCTTAGTGTAAGAGTTGAGGAGGAATGATTGGTATGAAAGAGGCTACTGAGCTTGTGTGAGCCTTGGAAGGAAGGAGTAGATTGGGTGTATTCGATTGGTATACATGGGAACACCACATAGGGAGTCACTGAATCCAACCGTCAACTTTTCCAGCTTGATTAATTCCAGTGAATGCACATCGTTCGATGATAACTAATTTTCTACCAGATAAAAGCCGTGTATATGAGTAAGCAATGCCTTATTCATGCAGAAGTCGCGAAACGTACATGTAGCGGTACTTCTATGTTCCACCACGGCCATCCATCCACGAAACACCATCCCCACCAACCCTCACTTCCTCACCTCTCATCCAAGTCCTATTTCCAGCACCAAAACACCAAGCATCTAATAATAAAACCCCTCAAGAAACATCCAAGAAACGCACCAAGCAATCGCATCACAAAGTTTCAGTCATTGCGCGATCTCTGATTGGTCCGCACCACCGAGCGCTAACCGCCCAAACATGCATCTCGAAACCTAATTGGTCAACGAAGTTGAAGCATCTTCACGAAATAGACATGCTGCATTTTTTCTAAGCGCCGGGGTCCCGGGACACCCGTTCTAGATGATTTTGGAGGGTTTTATAGTGGAGGGGGTCCCTTTGTGGATTTTGCATTCCCTATACCATACCATACCTTTCCTTGGGTTTTATTGCGTTTGTTTTTTTGTTTCCTTTAACATTGTTCATCATGATTTCCATTATGTTTTCCTTAATATTTCTCCTTTTTGGTAAGTAACTAATGTTGAGAAGGCTATCATGAACTGAATTCCAATTAACACCATACGACAGTCCTCCCATTCACATCTCTTGCGCAGGCGCAAAACTCCACTTCAGATAACTCTACTGCCGCATCAACTTTCTACCTCAACGATACAAAAACCATTTTCTCCCTCAACATCGCCAACGACTCCCCAAACCTCTACATTCATTTCTCCTCACGGGTCTACTCATGGGTTGCTGTCGGTGCAGGCAATGAAATGAAAGGGAGCTTGATGTTCGTTATGTATCCATCAGCAGATGGCAAGAGTACGTTCTCTTAATCCTCCTCCCCCACCCCCCTCAAACGCCAGTACTCCAGAACTAACATCGTATAGACATCACCGTAAGCCCACGGATAGCAGATGGAAACTCCGAACCAACATACGCATCTAAAATCGACCTGGAAATCCTCCCTGGTACTGGAATCACAAACGAGTCCCTAGTCCTCAACGCTGTGTGTCGGAACTGCCGGTCTTGGAGTGGGGGATCCCTAGACGTAAACTCGCTTTCTCAGCCGTGGATTTATGCGTTTGGACCTCCGACTGTGTTGGAGTCGGATGATAAGAGTGCGGGGTTGAGACGGCATCAATATTATGGTATGTTGAGTTCCCTTGGAGCTGTTTTATATATGTCGGGATGTTACAAGATATTGATTTATTGTAGGGCATTTCTCAATGAATATGCAATTCGCGACTGGTCGTGGCGGGTTACCTACTCACACGACTACAATGACTGGCGCAACTATACTCAACGACATGACCAAAGATAGTGACAGAGCAGCCCTCGCCCACGCAATCCTCTTCTGCATCGCTGTGTTCATCTTATGGCCAGTAAACGTTGTGCTAGCGGGATGGTGGAAGACCATGAAATTACACATTGGTCTCTCAGTCTTCAAAATACTATTTATCATCGCCGGATTCGCGTTGGGTATTGTTATTAGTGGAGAGTACAACCGGGTAAGTTTCCCACGACTCCATGTAAATGAAGATTACTGACAGGAGGAACCAGTCCAAGAAATTCCTCACCGCCCACCAAATCATGGGTTTCATTACCATCTTCCCAATACTCCTCCTATCAATCCTCCCTTGCCTAAAAGAGCGCGTCCCTAAACCCTCCATCGTCAACACAGCACACACATGGACGACGCGCATAACCTGGATCCTCTTGGTAATCGTCGGTGGTTTAGGTCTCGAGCTTTCCGCATCCCCTAAACACACGAAAATCACCTATGCGATTGTCACGGTTGCGGTTTTGCTTCCTATGGCCGTTGTATATAGCTGTATTTGGAGGAAGGGCAGGGTACAGAAGGAGCAGGATGAGGATCGGGATATTGTCCTCGAGGCTTATTATGCTACGCAACCGAAGCCGCAGGATGGATGGCAGCAGCCCCATGTGCAGGGGAATTATGTACAGCCTGCACCAGGTTCTCAATCACAGCCGCAACAGCAAGGAGGATTGCAGGGCTATTGGGGAAGGTTCCAGGAGAGAGTTTGAGGAACGGTGGAATAAAGGGAGCCTCGTGCATGGTGATAGTGTACAATAGGAGTGACGTTTTCTGGTCTAGGCTTGGAGTATCTAAAGGGTTCGTACCAAAAAATCAATATTCTTAAGACTGCCACTGTGTGGTTAGTACTCTATAACACATACCCTCAGCCTAGTGGCATGCGCTGCCGCCCCATGCCTTAGTTGATGCAAAGCGGGGAATAGCGCGATGGAGTGCAATTCATTACCTATTATTTGTATCACCTTTCATGTGCCACCTTCTCAAGTAGGCCTACGATCTGGAATGCAGCTGCCATTATATGATCGTTCAGCTTGACCGTCTCAAGCCACTATGCAAGGTATTCCAACACCACGTCATGGTTTAGCTCAGTCTTTCAGCTACGCCAAATCGTATGCTTGACTCGGGGTATGCGCCATCAAACTTCAGAAAAGAGCTGTAGAGTCCCATACTTTTCGCCGTCTTGGAATCCGACCCCATCCGGGATGATGTCTGGAAATATTTCTACTTAGATCCAGAACTAAAGCATGTCCCGCGGAGCCAGTTCAAGGAAGCGCAAAAAGCATCGGACAGCAATACATACAGCAATGGCGATGTTGTCGAAGTTTGGGACCATGTATTCCACTGGATTAAGGATTGCATACCATTGAGTAAGTGGGAAGAATGGAGGACTCTTGGAGACGAGTTTGCAAACGCTGCTCTCCCGGACATTATGAGTGCTATCGGGAAAGAAGGCGGTACTGACCTGCTCGCACGACTCTAATGCGCTGCAAAGCAATCGATTCCGGATTCTGCTGTCTGGCGGTTTTGGGAGCATCTTCATTCAGGTCCAACGCAAGCTCTGTGGCCGAACAGAGAGCAGATACTTCGAGGACAGGCAGTCTTTTATCGTTATGCACCGCAAATTCTTGCTTCGCTTTTACATTTTAGCCTTTCGAGTGGGTTTTCGTCGCCCCGGATTTCGAGGATATTGAATATTGCTAGTTACTTGGTGCCGCCAATGGGGTCAACGCCGGAGGGGGAGTCTCCTCGAATTAGTAAAGAAAGTAACGATCGTACGTTCTAGTGTCTAACGGAAACCACACAGTGGATGATCGATTGCATGGGAGATGGGGCTATGGAACCGGGCGGTAAAGGCTGGTGTTCTACTGTTCGGGTCCGTTTATTACACACGACTATGCGGCGTAGGATCATCGAGAAAAGTAAACAGGAGTGGGAGATACAGGGGTTCTCCGTGTATAATGAACAAATTGAAGGTGTCCCAACATCTCAGGAGGATATGATAGGAACCCTGGTCTCGTTCGCTAGTGCCCCATTAATGTGTCTTGTTAAGACTGGCATTACTCCCTTGGTTCAAGAATGCGAGGACTGGACTGCACTTTGGCGGGTAATTGGATATTATTTTGGTGGGTTACTTACGGCTTGCACGAAGGACATTCGTATGTGGTGTTGACATGGAAATATAGGAATTCAACGATCTGTCCTCCAAACGAATTTTGCCGACTGGCAGAGGAGCAAATGCGTAGGGGCATCGACTATCTAGCGCTGTTCGCTGGCGAATCAGATCCTCCTCCGCCGGTATAAGCAACTCCAGTTCCTGAACAAATGGTTAGCTGATAGCATTACTAGTGTCACTTTCCTTTCGAGAGGTCTCATACCTCCGAAGGATCGTGTTCAGCGCATAACGAAGCAGAATACGCAAGTCGATCCGTACGTTACCCCTGCAACGTTGCCAGTTCTGTTCTGCATCGTCAATCGTTGGCCGGTGCCGTTTACCTTTGCACAACATTGCACCGCCGCGCGACACCTCATGGGTGAAACTTTGAGCGATTGGCTTTCTGTTCCCAAGACTACTTTGCGTGATGAGATAGCATATAAGATCGGGTTCTTCCTTACTAATCTCTTAGCACAATTTGCTAGGATTTACCGGAAGGGGTGGGATGAGAAAAGAAGGGACGCCATGAGGCGAAGTGTTGAAGCTGCAGTGAGCTTCGAGCTAGGTAATCGTGCGTATACCCCGGAAAATCAAGAACAGCTCATAGTCTGATAAGGGTAGCTGATTCCTTAGGGCTCCAGTAAATTTAGACCAAGAGCAGTCGGTGCATTTATTCCTCCGAAAGATGGGGATGAATTTGGCGGCATAGAGCATGGCGGCAACCTACAGGTGGCACTTCATGAATGGCTAGTCCTTTACGGGGAAGTATTAATAATCCTGGCTTGTCTGTTGTGCTTTTGGCCCTTGTTGGTTGTTCCGGCTATGTTCTATCTGGTGTGGCGGAGAATGACATGAATGGAGTGCTGCCTAATGGAGATGGAAACGAGGTCTTTCTTTTGTCGAATAAATCGGTTGTCTGATCCAACTGTGACTCATTGCCATGATGGATTCCATCCAAATGGCCATCTTCTTCGTCTTAGTCCAGAGGTATCAAGCAGCATTCATTCCGAAAGATTTGCCACATAGCTGCCCCGCACTGGATTCACGTCCTTCTGGTCGTCTATCCTTGCAGAATCTAGGAACTAGAATATGTGACTCATAACGAGACGCAAAGTGGAGAGCTAAGCAGTTGCTAATCTGGGGTGAAAGAACTCGTTGTCTAACCCGGTTTGCTGTGATACTTCACAAATGTCAGTCAACATACGGGGCACGCTTACTTGGAGTAAGGCCCAGCTTCGGCTGGGACGTTGAGTCCAACAAATACAATGCAGGAAAGGGACTGGATAGCAAATACGTTCTTCTACTGAACCCATCGCTTGAGCCATCAGGAAAGGATTGATAGGCGAAGGAATAAGGACTTCTTCGCGAAACAGTTGATAGTATGAAGAAATAGTTGATGAAGAAATGAAGTGAGAAAAATATTAATGAAAACGCAAAGAGACGTGAGGTCGCCCTCGGTCCTAGTAGTAGACGCGACGATGCTTCTAGTAAAACCGTGATAAATCGACCTGGCTAGAGAGATGCGACAGTCCTAAAGGTATTTGGAGAAGTGATATTATGAGTTTACGAAACGTGAGGTATGTAAGCAGCGCGACAAAAAGGATAAGAAGGCGTCAAGATGCATCGTGACGGTTGACGATCGACGACGCGTGTGGTGGTGTTCCAAGGTTGTGGTGTTTTGGTGTTCCTGCGGCTCGGCTAAACCGACGGGCCGGGGTGGCAGTTGCAAAAGTCGAGCTAAAAGCTGATAAAATGCGAATGCCAAGCCGACAAAGAACGCTCGGAAAGCAGGCGCCCATAACGCAACTTTTGCTTTGCGGGCGTGAGGGGCAATTGCTATTTTCATGGTCTTGCTGCCCCTTCCTTACTCAGTTTAGCGCCACACTGCTGAAGTTGCAACCCAGATCACTCACCCGCCCTATTTAAACATAAAGCCCCCGAACTTCGCTCGCTTCCTTTCTTCTCTCGTTCTTCCAACAACTTGCATCCACAACCCGCTATCCACAACTTCGCCATCAACAACTGCTCGACGCGACACCACACGCGTGTCTTCTATCAACCTCTACCACTTCTAACTACACTTCAACATGACTGGACGTAAGTAATCTTCTTTCACCATGTCTGTCGTTCGCATCGTCGCCGTCGCGCTTTGACTTGCTGCATCATGATGGTTCGTGATCGGTAGTTGAGGCGTAACGCGTCGAACATGCACAACACACTACAACTACAACGCGACAAATTATTCACGCACACTACCTCATCGTCGCTGCACTCAACATCATCACGATAGCTTTGCTAACATGTATTTTCTCTAGGCGGCAAAGGCGGCAAGGGTCTTGGAAAGGGCGGTGCCAAGCGTCACCGAAAGATCTTGCGTGACAACATCCAAGGTATCACCAAGCCCGCTATCCGACGTCTCGCTCGTCGTGGTGGTGTCAAGCGTATCTCTGCTAGTACGTAACCTCATTGTTCCTCTTCACATCTAGACAAGCAACTAACGCGTCTACATAGTGATCTACGAAGAGACCCGTGGTGTCCTCAAGACCTTCCTCGAGGGTGTCATCCGTGACGCTGTCACCTACACTGAGCACGCTAAGCGAAAGACTGTCACCTCCCTCGATGTCGTCTACGCTCTCAAGCGACAGGGCCGTACCCTCTACGGTTTCGGTGGTTAATCGATTTGCTTCTTACCTTACTCAACATCTTCACTTGGCAATGTCTTGTGGTCGCGCATGATGCGTGGCTATCAATGGGTGTTGATAGACAAGTTATTTCTCTTTGTGATATGGGGTTTTACGGCACTGGGTATGGGAATGGCGTTTACTGATGTGATTTAATGGTGGTTCAAATGATTTCATGATTCGGAGAGGCTTGGATGATACCTAAGGTATCGAAGCTACTCTGCTGCGATAGTCATCAGCCAATACAACAACAACCTGAAGGGGTATACACTATCAACATAGCCTTTGCCTGCTCTATTCCATCTTGTTCCCATGTCTCTATCTTGGCCGTTCCTGTCGTTCACCGTGCATAACTTAGATCAATAAACCCACCAATCTCCTTACCGTAATTTAGTTCCCATCCATCTTTCCACAACTATCGCTACATCCTGACTGTCAACTACACAACCGAACAGTCCACCCTCAACCATGAGGCTCTTCAAAGCCCACTCCTTTAGATCTTCCTCTACAGCAGCCGTCCCATCTCGAACCACAACGCAGTCATACCCACGATCACTAGCTTCACGCACCGTACTACTAACACAAGCATCCGTTGTAACACCCACAACGACCAGGTTCCTAATCCCACGAAATCTCAACATAGCATCCAATTCCGTATGCGTAAACGCGCCTCTCCCGGGCTTATCAATCACAGGCTCATCCTTCAACGGATACAGCTCCGGAATAATATCATGGCCTTTCTCGCCCCTCACAAGCAATCTCCCCAGCGGTCCTGGCGACCCAATCCCCGCTCCATTGTTCACGTTCGACCGAAAGCGTTCCCGATGCGACACGGTTTGCAGACCAGGCGCGTGGCCTTCTCGGGTATGGAAGATGGGGAAGCCGCCGTCTCGGAAGAGTGAGAGTAGATTAGTGAGCGTGGGGATGATGGATAGGGTGGAGTCTATCGAGTATCCTTGGGAGGTCATGTAACCGCCTTCCGAGCAGACTTGAGAGAGTGCGTTAGATTGCAGGATGTGGTGTTATTAGGTGAAGGGGTTCAGTACAGTCCCGTTGCATGTCGATGATTAGCAGGGCAGTTGTAAGAGGGGAGAAAGAGGCATCGTGGGGCCAGGCGTAGGGCGTTGCGGTCGTGATTTGGTTGCGGGATTGAGCCATGGAGAAGGGTGATTCAAAGTTGGGCATGCTTTGTTCTCTGGTGAGGAGAATACCTCGGGGAACTTGGTAGGATGCGACAGGTATATTTCAGTAAAGAAAAACGAGCCCTGGAGGGGTGTGTCATCTCATGCTTTCACGCACTTATTTAAACTCGTATGCAGGGCACCTCTTGCGCATGCGGGAGTCCTGCTAGTCCACCATCGTGCGTCTCACGATCCGAGTACGTAAATCTAATTGGCGTTTATGGTTGGTTCGGTCGAAAATGCCTTGGACACCTCATTGTTGAGGGCATCCTAAGTCGCGACGGGAGCAAGCGTGCTTTACCCTGTTTAGTGTGCTTTGGCACCGCTCGTCACCCCTCTCGTCACTCGTTCACAAATTCGCATCAAGCAACAAGGGGTCATCTCCGCTTCTCTTCGAACCCGTCAGTATCATGGTATGGAGGATGCTGCGGGAAAGGTTGCCTTCGTCGTTCGCGACAAACCCCGCAGTCGGACTCCAATGCATGACCAATCCCAACCACAAAAGATAACCTGGTTTCTTTCTGCTGATAAGAACGCGTCCAATACGGCAATTATGCACAGCACGAACGGCGAACATACTGATATTGGTTGTTTTTGAAGCGACTTACAGGGAACTATAACTAAGCATATCTATCAGACGACTGATATTCTTGTGATCGGCCGATATGTAGGTACTTTTATTCTTCTCCTATCATCTCATGTTAAGATGCTGTTTGAATCTTACTACACGATAGCCAGTATTTTATCCTGTCGTCTTTTCTCAATTGAACCTTTACCTTTCACTTCTATCTTATTCCTCTGAATTTCTTCAATATGGCTGCAGCGCCGGAGCAGAAGGTATTCCAAGATGGGACGAACGATGATGCCGTGCTCGAGCAATTTGGATATACTCAAGGTATGGTAGCCTCCTTATGGCACACACCTTCAATCACGCCAACAAACCCTTAGAGCTCAGACGCAGTTTCGGTTTACTTGGAATGGTCGGTTTCAGCTTCAGTATCATCACCAGCTGGACTGCTCTCGGAGGTGTGCTCATCATAGGAGTCGAGTCTGGAGGCCCGCCAGTCATGATATGGAGCTGGGTTGGAATCTGCTTGGTAACCCTCGCTGTCGCGTACTCAATGGCAGAAATGTGCAGCGCGTACCCCGTTGCTGGAGGACAATATTCTTGGGTCGCCATCCTAGCTCCCCATAAATGGGCGAGAGGATTTTCGTACGTCTGTGGCTGGTTCATGTTGACAGGTAGGTCTAAGAGCAGCTACGCTGAACTCGAAACAAGACTGAAATAAATAGGCATACTGGCCATGGGTGCAGTGAATAACTTCGTTGCAGCCAATTTCGTCCTGGGTATGGCGAATATGACCTATCCCACTTTTACTATCGAAAGATGGCATACCGTCCTTGTTACCTATTGTGTTGCTTCCCTTGCCACAATTTCTAATATATTTCTCCCGCACTTCCTCGACAAGATCTCTCGAGGCATATTGATCTGGAATATCTCAGCTTTCTTTGTGGTTTTTATTACGATCCTTGCGATGAACGACCACAAGCAACCCGCCAGCTTCGTTTTCGGGACATTCCAAAACTTCACAGGTTTCAACGCATCATATGCAGCCATTCTTGGTATTTTACAGTCCTCGTTCGGAATGTGCTGCTACGACGCCCCGTCGCACATGGTAGAAGAAATGGTTCATCCCAAGAAGGAAGGGCCGAAAGCCATAATCATGTCCGTTTACATCGGTGCCATAACTGGCTTCGTTTTTCTCATCTCATTATCTTTCTGCATGGGCGATATTGAGGCCACAGCAAGCACTTCGACCGGCGTTCCTGTTATTGAGATCTTCTTTAACTCCACAGGAAGTAGAGCGGGGGCATGCGGGTTAGCTTCACTCATCAGTGTGATTGCAATCTTTTGTGCCAATTCGTTAATGGCGGAAGGCTCCCGTGCCGTATTCGCTTTTGCTCGGGATAATGGACTACCGTTCTCTCAACTTTTCAGCCGAGTCGAAAAGAAGAGGCAAGTCCCGGTGTTTGCAGTTCTATTGACCTTCATTGTTCAGATCGCGCTCAACTCGATATATTTTGGTACCATCACTGGATTTAACACGGTCATTGCCATTGCTACCGAGGGGTTTTGTAAGCTTGTCTCTTTCCTTTGGCCAGTACATGCTAATATAAAATCCGTAGACCTCTCATACGCCATGCCACTACTTGCACGCATCCTAGCCCATATCAGTGGAAAGAAACACCGTCTTGAAGGGGCTTACTCTCTCGGTCGTTATAGTCTACCCTTGAATGCGATTGGCTTTCTCTTCTTGACGTTCTGTTGCATCACTTTCAATTTTCCAACCGTCAATCCGGTGAATAGTGAAAATATGAATTATACGTCGGCAGCGATCGGGATCATAATGCTGATTGCACTTGTCACGTGGCTGACAACGGGCCAGGGGAAGTTTACGGGACCGGATAGTGGCCGTTCGTTGGATATGGGAAAACAAGAAGAGGCCACTGTTGCGAAATAACGAAGGTCCCAATAGATGAATATTTGGCACCGATGAAGCGGGCAGTGAGCGAGTGGAGTTGGATTCTTCATAAGTTCTACTGTAAAATATACTGGGCTTAGGAATCTGTCCTGAAGGAAATAGAACCCAGTTACTGTCAGGAAATCTGATAGAAATGAAATGATGTACACTTATCCTTGTAACGCATGCTTAAGGTTCGGACATCTATTCATAGCAATGGTGCACGGATGACTCAAACCCCCAGCTAGAGATTTACCATAAGCACCTGCTCACACGTTTGAAAGGACTCGAAACGTGATCCTCTACGACCGTCAGATGGTTATGCTTAACCACATTCTACGGGATGTCGAGGATGATGCCACGCTTCTTCAGAAAAAGAAGTTTGCTGAAACACAACCCTCTCACGCGGCACGGTGTCACAACAAGAATTCCCGTCCTCGGCTTTCACGTGCTAGGCGAAAGTCGATTGGTGGCTGGTATCAAGTGACGTTCAGGTTGAATCTACTAGAACCTCCTGTTCACGGCGTGCACGTCATCGTGCGGCAGCCGAACACAGGGATGCGGTGAACAAGCACCGACCAGGATTCCCAAGACCAAACCCATCGGCTTGTACCCACGACGACGGAATCCCCAAAATTCATCAGCAACGAGAAGGAAAATCTCCCGCAGGACTCGACGATTTGCAGATATGCCCACATGGAGGGATCGGCCCAGTTCGCCCAGGCATTGCCCTCGACGGGGGCGTTGTTTGATCCACTGCAACGCCCGGGACGAGGCTCAGCACGGTTTTGCGGGAGAGCTACGTTAGGCAGATCTCCTTAGAGGACAGGACAACTGGACTTGTTCATTATGTGCCGTGCAACGCCCCTTGGGCAGTACAGTAGCTGGTGGGAGCTAAGGTTAGGTATCGTTATGTTCCTGAGACTTTGCCACACGGCGACTGGGAGCATGCGGTTGAGTTGGGCTTCTGGCATCTCTGCCATGATTACCCTGGGGGGGTCTGGGGTTGCAAGCTGCTGCTGCAAAGCGCCTCTCTGCTCGAGTCCCGCCCTGCCCCGCCTTGCGCTGCGACCGACACATGGCGTGTTTTGGGATATCTGTCGAAGCGCGCACAGATGAAGGCATTGCAGCTTTGGGCAGACTGCAGCAGCGGACAGGCTGGCGTGGCAGCGACTTTGACAGATTGCCGGTCAGACAGCCAGACAGCAAGATAGACAGGTAGACAGGTAGACAGGTAGACAGCTCTGGCAACGGTGGTTGAGATGGCCTTGGTTGCGGAAGACAGCCCGTAGAATGTCCTCTAATCATCATCGTCGTGTTCGACCGGTTTTGCGGCAGGCGGGCCAAGCTCTCTGCGCAGAGGTGAATTGGGTTGCATTTGCGCTCGAGGGATTTTCCTGGCAATGGGCTGCAACTGGCCGGCCTTGATCTTGGATCGCGCGCGTTCTCTGCCATCAGCTGCCCATGAATTTGGCGATACGTCATCAGCAGCCCCTCCACCCGCTATCCTCCTGCTAGCTAACCTCTCTCTACCCACAACCAACAACAGCCCAAGGCCAGAGTCTCAAAACCTGGCGCACTCAGCCTCGTCGCTTGTCTTGACTCTCCTTTCTTCTTCTCCCTTCTTCCCTCTCACCTCCTTTTCTGTCGTCGCTCCCCCTCGCCTGCCCTCCCTGTCCCTTCACTTCCTTCTCCATCCTAAAACCCCCCAAGGTCGCACTCGCTTCCCTCGCGCCCTAGCCATCCTCTCCCTCTTCCTCCCACCCCACTCCCGCTACCCCCCGTTCACCATCTGCCATGTCCCGTCGCTACCCAACTGCCGAGCTCTACGAGGAGCGCCAGCGCGATTTCTATCGCAACGGCAGCAATCGCAGCGAGCGAAGCTACGACGAGCTCGATCTTGACTTCTCTCACCCCAACCCTCGCCGTAGTGCCCCCGACTTCCTCCGTGAAGATTACGGTCGAACCTCCGCCGGCCCTCTGGTTGTACGAGACCGCCACACCGAAGAGTCCCGCGG
The DNA here is from genome assembly GCA_000467735.1 of Rhytidhysteron rufulum CBS 306.38. Taxonomy (NCBI): domain Eukaryota; kingdom Fungi; phylum Ascomycota; class Dothideomycetes; order Hysteriales; family Hysteriaceae; genus Rhytidhysteron; species Rhytidhysteron rufulum. The sequence goes on from AJFL01002121.1 coordinate 18,780, forward strand.
TCCGCCTAGGCGACGAGAGGTCGAAGAGGACACCTTGGTTATCCGCGGCGGAAGGCCTGAACCTCGATTCCGCGAACGTGACGACCGGGATGACATAACCATTCGACGAGGCGAGAGACCTCGCCCAAAAGAGGTCGAGAGGGATGAAACAGACATTGTGATACGGCGCCGTGAGGAAGAATCTCGTAATCGGCGACCAGTAACCCGTGACCGCGATGAGATCACTTTCCGCCGTGGAGACGGTCGACCACGACCACGTGAGGTCGACGTCGATCGCGAAGAGATCAGGTTCCGACGTGACGAAGGCCCACCCCCACGACCACGTGAAACAGAGCGAGAGGAGATCATCTATCGAAGGGATGAGAGCCGTCACGGCAGAGACCGTGATGTCGAGAAGGACAAGATCACGATTCGAGAGCGAAGTCTTCCACCCCCACGATCAGCCCGCGGCGATCTCGTTGCACGGGAGCGCGAGGAATTCACAATCCGCCGCCGTGACCGTTCTCCGGCTCCGGATGTTGTCAAAGATGAAATCGTCATTAGGCGTATGGAACAGAAATCTCCAACTCCCCCACCCCCACCTCCACCTCCACCACCACCAGAACCTATTGTCAAGCCACCAATTATCCAGGAGGTGATAACGCATCATCGTCACATCGATCATGGTATGTTCAAAGCAATCGAAGTTTGGTGAACTGGGCAACTCAATAGCTGACCGTTTGCAGGTGTCGAGAGAGCTCGTTCTCCAACTCCCCCACCTCCACCTCCAAGTCCTCCAAGAGAAGACAAGCTAGAGATTTCAATCCGTAGGCGAGAGTAAGACATGAGCATAAACCCAAGGATTCATCATGTACTAACTATTATAGGGGAAGCAGAGGCAATTACCACGATGAAGATTTCATTTTCGAGCGCGAAAGGAAGTCTCGAGACCTCGAACCTGCACGCAACCGAGGTCGTTCATTGAGTGCTCCAAGACGTCGTCACACAATGCACGAATCTGATTTCGACGAGGAGGCAGAATTCTACAACCGCAAGGCTATGGAGCGTGCATATGCTGGCGAAGCATACAATGGCGCGACTAAGGACTGGGCAATCGTTGATGTGCCTCCAGGCACCAACCGTGTTCGTATGGACGGAATCGGCGGAGGCGGTCAAGAAATCACCTGGCAGCGCTACAACGGGGTTCGTCGCTCTAAATTCATCAGCGGCGACGACGAAAGGGATACGGATTTCGGCATGCCTGTATCGGCTCCAGCTCCACCAAAGCCAAAATCCAAGGACATGTGGACCGAGATTACCAAGGATCTGGTCATCAAGGAGGCAATCAATGAGATGGGCTACGACTATGAGGAGACAGACTACTTCTTCTACGTGATGGAGTACCTACGATATGTAAGTTGAAACATAGCTTAAATGGATCGAATCAAGGCTAATAACATTAATAGGAGGATGTGTTACAACTGGTCGAGCTTTCGGATGAGATTCGTCGCCAGCGCCGAGAACGCATTAGAGAGATAGAGTACGAGCGTGAGGAGATCCGCGATCGTAGACCGGCCTATGATGAACGCTTTTATGAGCATGAAGTCTCATTCGACAGGCACCGCAGGCGTTTCTAGAGAGTCGACCGTACTGTGCTAGATAGCGAACTCTCGGGCGTTCTTACGGGATGATTCCAAACAATCCAGGGTTTAAGCACCTGACCATTCCTTCAAATAGGTTTTCTTCACCGGCGCGGATACCACCGAGCTATTGCAACCTTTGTTCGGGTAAAAGTTTGAGGCACGATATACCTACCTTCACAAAGATGACGATTTCACGATATAATGACACACGACCTGCATAGCCCACCCATTTTCTGCAAAGAGAAGGGTACGGCAGCTGAGAGTACATGTTTGGGGTTTCTTGATATTCAAGTTGTCCTTTTTTCCCGAAACGAGATGGAATGATTAGCATGGATGATGAAGCGTGTTAGATGGCAAAGTTTGGAAAGGGGGGGTCTGCTCACCGTGAACCTTTTTCCCCATCCCCATTCTTCTTTTTCTGGATTTATTTTCTTACCTTTTTCTTATCGATTGGTCCCGGGTAGTAATGAATATTTTTAGTTCTTTCTTAACGGAGGCTGCAATTCCATTTTTCTTCTTCTTCTTCTGCTGCTGCTGCTTTTCATCCTCAATTACTGCTTTTGATAGTTACATATAAACTAGGAATATGAGTTTATGATTAGATATTGTTCGTGGTTTGAGATGATTGGGATTGTGATGAATTATGTGCTTCTTGAATTGACATACGATGAGAGGGGGTCGTTCTCGAATAGAGCGGAGTTGTTATTCAGGACTTATTGGAATTGGAAATTGTAATAGGTAATAGAGGTATGATGGAATTAGTATGCTGGCTAGATATAACTTTGCCTGCTTCATTATTTGTCACGCATATTTACTTTAGGGTCCAGAGTAGAAGGTTGTAGTTTGTTAAATAATAGCAATCTATTCGCACAAGCTTTTAAATAAGAAACATACATGCATGCATTCATCTTTCCAAACCATGACCACGACCCTCCCTCTCCCTACCTCTTGTCTTGTATTTTCTATCGTCCCTTAAACTTTCGAAAAAAAAAGCCGCCGTGGTATAAGAAAAAGATAAAAAACAAATAGCAATAAAAAAAAATGCAAAAAAGAAACAAGGACTGACTCAGCCGAGGTTTGAACTCGGGACCTTCAGTGCTCTCGGAATTCCTGGGGAACCCTGTTAGACTGACGTGATAACCAACTACACCACCGAGCCCTGTTTTGATACTTATCCAATATTTTATTAATCCTATAACCCTGATTTTTTACTACCTTTCGAAATCGCTTTTTCTTTTTTCACCAGGAGGATGATAGTGTCGTGGGTAGGGGAAGTGGGGTAGCACTAAGCATGCATGTGGGGTATATTCATTAGTCAAAATCTGGGAGAAAGTCGGTGAAAAAAAAAAAAAAAATAAGAAA
>AJFL01002122.1:0-89021 GCA_000467735.1 Rhytidhysteron rufulum CBS 306.38
GAAGGGGGGAAAAAATTAGATAATAGGGGTTACGTGAAGTTGTGGGGGTTGATGGATTTCAAAGTGGGTTGGCGGTCACGATAGCCATGAATCGTGGGAATATTTATTTGTAGAGGAAACCAAGGGAAGGATTTCTCATGAGTAATGGTTCTTTTATTGATTTTTTTTTTAGAGTTTCGGTGTTGGCAAAGGGGGTAAGGGGGCGTTTTTGTTAAAATTTATTGTGCAGATGGATTTGGAATTGTAGATAATTGCATTATTGTTGTGCCTGCGTCCAAGGCAAATGTTTCTTTTTAAATGAAAAGTACACGTGAAGATGTGTAGTCTTCCTGTCACTCAAGTAAATTGTTCTATTATTGTTGATAATGGGATAATTCAATAGTTATGGCGAGAGCTTCCAGAAAAAAATACAATATACACCATGAGTAGAAAAGCAAAATACCACAGAACCAATGGGAAGAGAGAAGGAAAAAATATCTTTATAGCTTACAAAAGCCCTCCTCAGAGTCTCCAATTCAAAATGCACAGCACTTAACATTCCTCCACATCTGGTTACAATCCTTAAGGAAATCCAAAGTTCTAGTACTACATCGCACACTGTTACCTTTCAAACTCCACCACTTTGCCACTGGCATCACTGACACTTCTCTCCCTACCTTTGCCGTCTTCGCTACCTCCATCTGGGTTGGGAATATCCAAGAGATTTGTACTAGAACCTTTACTCGTGTCTACATCTGCAGTTTCTGCGCCCTCAAGCAAGTCTCTATCACCGCCTTTTGGATCCTCTTCCTCTTCATCATCCTCATCGTCCCGACCATGTCGAGCCTCACGATCCATCTCGCGTTGTGCCTCATCCATGCGTCGCTTGACTTCAGCAGCAACCCGCATTCCATCACTAACGATGTTGTCGAGCATGCCTCGAAGACCTTTGCTCGGTGGTACAACACCTGCTCCAGCTCCGCCAACACTGCCTGCCATAGCTGAAGGCATAGCAGCTTTCTGTGCAGCGTTTGCGAAGGTGGTGAGATTGGATGAGGATGTCGATGATGGTAAGGGGGCATCTGCTAATCGGAAAGAACCAGAGAATCCAGATTCGAAAAAAGCCTCTAGGATTTCATCGGCTAAGATTACCATTCGGAATGTTGGAAGGGTTATGTGCAACGGTTTGTTAGGGTCGAGAGCTAGATTTGCAGCGTTGGCTTTTTCGATTCTGGGTGACCTAGGTTCGGTATTTGATAACGTTGGGGAGAGAGGGTTTTCTGATGTCGTTGCAGGAGTGGCGAGATGAAGTTCTGGCTTCGATTTTGCTTTGGGAGATGAAGGAGCAGAGCCGAGGTCTAGAAGGTCATCTTCATCATCCGTGCCGATAGTGAAGTTATCCAGGCCTGCTTCTGTTTCTACCTCTGCTTGCTCCCGACTCTCGGTAGCTGCCAGGTTTGAGGCGTGGTCTGGATCTGCGTATTCAAAGCATCGACGTATGAAAGCAGATATACTGCTTAAAAATTGTTCATCGCGGTTTTCTCGTCGCTCCGAGTTGAGATCTGGAACCGAATGCGAAGGAGACATCGAGTCACCGAAGCCCCTTCGAGATAGGAAAAGAAGCGCCTCTGATATGTTCAAGATGCCCTCCCGATCCACTTTTCCATCTCCGTCGTCATCATAGAGCTCGAAGAAGTAGCTGATATTAGACATGATATCCTTGGTACCTTTGACGTGGGCAAATCCAGCGACTACATTTTGAAGGCTCAGAGCTTGATTTCCACCTACATCCCACTTTCTAAATAGTCGTTGCATGAATTCATGGTCAGCTGGTTCAGGTCCTGATCCCCAAGGCGAAGTCACTACTGGGGAACGGCCACGCAAACTATTACCAAAATATGAATGAGCTGATTTGTCGCCACTGGAGTCCGGTGGTGAGGTTGGCGAGTCTGTCACTGCCCATTTTGCAATACCTGTTGAAGGTTAGCTTGTTCTGAGCATCAAATTGTCCGGTAGATATGTGATAATAATTGAAGCACCCAAGAAATGCATCAGCTAAGACAGTGCTATGACAAAAACTTACTGGCTAGAAATTCGCGGAAAGCGTCATAATCCATTTGTGTTGGACTCGGCCCAAGAGCAACTCGGCCCTTCTCAACAGTGCTGTTACCTGCGAAGCCACTCACAACCTCACTCGCTTTGGCCCTGCCGGCTTTTGCACGCTTGTCGGCTTCTTGTTGCAAAATCTCAGCGCGTTGTTGTCGCTCGTAGAGGACGGCGTAGAAGCGATCGTAGAGAAATCCAAGATCATTGGTGCTCAACCGTTTACTTTCTGGCCCAAGATTGCGTATTGATGTCCGTTTTGTGAAGCTCTCGATATTTGCTAGTACAGCATCTTTGTGCTTGGATCGTTGCTCGGATATGGTATTTTGAGTTATGCCAGCAAACTCCTTAAAAGCTACTACCATAAGCTCCTGGAATCTCGTCACTGCTCGTAGCTTGGGGTTCTCGGATTTGGGATGTGCAGACTCATCCAACCGGGAGAAGTATGACTTCAATACTGATATGAAAGTACCGTCGTCGGTTGCATCCAGCAGCTCTTCTCCGTTAATCCGTAGGATAGCTAGGCCGATCTGGAAAAGCACTTTCGGGCCCTCGAGGAAGAAAACGTCTAAGACACGGAACGCGAATATGAGAGGCATAGAATTGATATAAAGCGAAAGAAACCACGGGAGTGACACGACAGACAATTGAACATCGGATTTGACAAGATGGTCCCAAAGTATTGGCATCGTCTTTTCCACAAGTGATTCGAAAACTCTTTGATCTAAAAGAGTTCCGTACATGGTGGTCGAGTAGTATCCGGGGAGAAGTCTATCGCATAAGACCGAAAGGAGGAAAAACGCTTGAGGCTCAGACATGTAACTATAATTGTCAGCATGAATACACAACATTTTAGGGTAGACTTACATTAACAATGCAGCGACGACAATGTTCATGGCTTGACAATAGCCGACCTCCTCATTTGTCCAACTGTATGCGGTCAATACTCGCCGTAGCCGTCCAATCCCCTCTTCACTTTGGAAACCTGGATACTCTGGCAAACTCCTGTTCAAATCCTTCTCGATTTCATCAATGGCTAAAGACTCACGCCCTGAGAATTTCGCGAGTGTGTCCGTGTAGAGTTTAGGATTTTGGAGACGTAGAAAGAAGGATCCAGAGGTTAGCTCCCAGACTTCTCCTCGTAATCTATTCGGTAAACCGACTCGGATGAGTTTGTGGAAAGTGGGTTGTCGTATGAGTGTACCATTACGTCCATTCTCTGTTGCGTGTTAGCGAATCACTTCTACGGAGCTTGAAATTGGCCAAATATACCACGCAGGTATTCGCGCCATAACCGTATCTTCGTTGCGTCCCTTAATTTTCGTGCATTGCCAGGGTACTTGAAAACCATGCCAAGACCAGTGTCCGGGTGCTCCCTTGTCTTTTTCCCCTCATCAGCGGTACCTTTATCATTGACATCGTCGGACAGCAGATACTCGGAGTAGCAATGTGACACGACAGTACGGAGATTTTCAACCTCTCTGACGCCTTCCCTCAACCCTTTCTTGAGCCCGTCGCAAAACCTTTCACATTGTATTCTGCTCCCCGCCAACTGAATTGTCAGTTTCTGTCCACTAGGGGCGCCTTGTTTCGACTTTGGATCAGGGGTTCCATTCCAAGTTGTAATAGCCAAGGCGAACATATAACTTTGACTATGTAATCTCTCGACCCTGCGGATAGCGCACAGAGGAAGTGTAAAGCCATTGCCCGCGGGACCGGCCCCGTGCGTCTGGCCTGTAAAGCTGCTGGAGGAGCTTAGGCTCGCCGTATTCAAGAAACTGGAGCCCTGAGTGGAAAAGCAGAGGAACTGCTCGCTGAGATGGAGCTTCCCCACATAGTGATTGCCCTGGCTGCGTTCTCGTTCCTTCTCAGCTGAAGATGCGTCACCCGGGCGCTCCCTGATGCTATGGTGCGGAGAAAGCGTAAGCTCGGCGGTGATTTCCTGGAGTGGGTTTTGGGACTCGGGGAGTCTAAATTGATGCCTGAAGAGCGCTGCTTTGGAGGGCCTTCGATCAGAGATAGGGCCGGCTATGGAGGAAAGGGTGGGATCGATCAGTTGTTGGGCCTTCTGTACCAGGTTGGAGAAGTTAAACATTGCGTCCTGATAGATTGTTCAGTTGAGGAGGGTCACTAGCTAGGGCGTGGAGCGGTGGTTGGGGGGTTGCATGGTCGACTTACGCTTCATTGCTGAGGAATGATGTCTGTTGCAAGGTACGTACCGTCGAGGGGCTTCCCCGGCAGGGCTGAGAGCGCCGGCGGACCATTTTCGGCCCGGAAAAGCTTGTTTTAAGCGTTTGTGAAGTTACATAAGCCCTGAGGGGCATCACCATGCATCCACGCATCCTCCTTTGGATGACCCTAGTTAGCACAAGTAGCCGCGGCGCTGGTGCCGAGACGGATGCATCTCCACAATGCAAGATCTAGCAGGATGTAGTCTGCAGTTTTTTCACACTCAGTCCGATATCCAATTTTTATCTAATCGAAGTTCTAGTAAAATTCCGTAGCAAGCGCACAATACCTTGCGGTCGCTGAAAATCTTGAATACTCTACATCGCGGGCTCATAGTCCCAAAAAATAAAAAGTCGTCTAAATTACTGCTCTCACATCACCAATTTTCATCTATCAAGATCTACCAATTAAGTGCAGGTGTAGGCGCCGTCCACACGGAGTTCAGCACCCTGGAGTTGATTAGTGACAGTCGCAGATTAGGAAAATGGGGAATGACTTACGTTTACATATCCACTGGCGTCGCTAGCGAGGAAGGTTACGGCACCCATGAGGTCCTCTGGAATACCCATCTTACCGACGGGGATCAGCGAAGTCCACTGCTTGAAGATATCTGGGTTGTCTTCGAGAATTTTCTTGGTCCTATTCATTTCCGTTAGCTGCTGTTTTTCATATAGTTTGACTCGGTACTCACATAGGAGTAAGCATGTATCCAGGGCTAATGCAGTTCACGCGAATACCCGCGTGAGCCCACTCGATCGCCAACGAGGAGGCAAGGTGCCTGACAGCTGCCTTGGAAGCGTTGTATGGAGCTTGTGGTTGTGGAATGTTGACAATAGCGCCGGACATGCTGCCAATCATGACAACAGCACCAGGAGCCTTACGCTCCATCAAGTGCTTAGCCACAGCAATTGACCAGAGGTATGTTCCGTTCACGTTCACGCCCCAAAGCCTCTGCAAGCGGTCGTATGGGTAAGAAATGGCTTCGTAGTTCTCAGAAAACCCAGCAGATGTGACAAGGTTGTCGATCTTGCCGTGCTCTTTCAAGACACTGGCAATAGATTCATCGACTGAGGCTGGGTCTGCAACGTCACAGTAGTGGGCAGTGATTTTCGGGAGTCTGAAACGATCAGATATGCTCAATGGATGCAATGCTTGTTCACTTACTTCTCTGTTCCTGGGTTCTCTGCCTTGAAGGTATCTAGAAGGCTCTGTGCTGCCCTCTTGGCCTCGTCCACTGTTAAAAAGCAAATTAGCCTTGCTTAGGTTCCAAGGGCGGGGGCGAACGAACCGTCTCTGTCTACAAGGGCAACATCGGCACCACTTGTCATCAAGGCCTGGGCCATTACCATTCCAAGACCTCTTGCACCACCTGTGACGACACCAACTCGTCCTTCTAGGGAGAAAGATGCAAGGGTTCGCTTGAAGTGGAAGCCACCTCGGCCCTGGACGGGCGATGATGGATCAAGGTCATTCTCATTGAGGAGCTCTACTCGGACTGACTTGTCTGTACGGGCGTATTGACCTTCGTGGGCCCCGGACTGGCCGGGCTCTGCTGCGGTGGTGGCAGCGTGCAATTCCTTTTCGTCGACGGGCATATCGAATCGGGATGGGGTGTTTGAAATGTTGCGGAGGGAGTTGAAGATTGGCTGTCTTGTTCGGAAGCTTGCTTGATATCCTTGTGAAGATACAGCTCGCGCTGCCTGGCGGAAAGCCTGAGGTCTGAACATTTTAAATGATTCGGAGGTGGTGAAAGAGGAAAGGTCTGTGGAGTGTTTTCTCGTGTCGACTGACCGTTGGCCAGCGGAGTGGAAGCAGCAAAGACGAAGGAGTAGAGGCTAGGGACGGAGGGGTCAGCCCACTGGCAGCGTCGATGGGAGTCGAGACGGAGAAGGTGAGGCTACGATAGATGTCGTAAGAGGAGCAATTGGGGATCAGAAGTTTTTTGAAGTTCCCGTGAGCTGTGAGGGAGCAAAATATTGGTGCTCCAGGGAGCTTGGACGGGCTTCGTCGGGGCCCCCATGCCGCTGCAGCGCCCCCACCACGCAGATGACGTACGATATCCCTGCGCGCCGACTCCCAATGGAAGCGGGCGAGGCAGCGATCTACCCCGATCAACCTTGGGACCTTCGCTTTCCATCCCGCTTCTCCTCTTTTCGCGCGCGCCGTTCACGATAGCCCTCTCCACTGCGGCCACAGTCTTTCCACCGCATCTCAGCCTCCATCCTGCTTTGGGCCACTCCGGCCTTGCCACCCACCGACCCACGCAGCGTTCGTCGTTGCGGTGACGATGCAAAATCACCTCCTGGCAGCTGGGCTCTAGACGGACAACGGCCATGTCATGCGTCTCCGACCGCCAGCGCTGACGACCAGACCACCACGATACCAGACCGCGCCCTCGTCGCCCTCCTGAGTCTTGTCCTGTCACCTGTGAGCACCCGCCCCGTCCGCATTTCACCCCTTCCACCCCCTTCACGCCCCCCTTATTGTTGTTTTGAAACACTTCCTGCGTCCTCCGCTGCCACGTTGCCTGCCATGTGCCCCCTCCTGTCGCCGTCACACCCATCACCGCCTTCTCTTATGCAGAGCCCGAAGATCCAATCTCAACAACGTGTTGCAATCCTGGGTGCTTATGCGCTGACCAAGAATAGATCTGCACTACCGCTCCGGCCTCTCCACGATGGCACCATTGTTCGAGTTATACCTCCTCACCTTCAATTGTGCTCGTAATCTCGTCGATCCAGACGCCTTGGCACCTCACTTCTTCGACGCCCTCCCCAAGGCCTCGCCCTCCCCAGATATCATTGCCGTCTCCTTACAAGAGCTCGCTCCCATAGCATATTCCTTCCTGGGTGGCTCGTATCTCGACCCCTACTTCCATCGTGTCCATGCCGCCGTGAACCTTGCCGCAGATCTCCGAACCAACGGCGGACTGAAATACGATCATGTTACTACCCACAATCTAGGCATGACTGCTTTGATAATCTTCGCAAAGTCAACTTTTACGGAAAGAATACAATGGATTCAGTCGGCGGGGGCTGGTGTTGGAGTGTGGAACATGGGCAACAAAGGCGCCGTGGCTGCTCGGCTTGGGTTGCTGAGCGACAATGGAGACGAAGTCCCTGTAACGTTTACAGCAGCACATCTAGCTCCGATGGAATGGGCAACGGAACGCCGCAACAGAGATTGGGAGGACATCGTTCGCAACTTGGTCTTCACTAACGATGAGAAATCCCACGGCGATTGGAGTGAAGGACAACCGTTACTTTCGTCTTCTCCGGAAACGGGACTCCCAGCAGAGGGAAACGGGCTTTATGATCTTGCAACGCACGTCTTCTTTGCTGGAGATTTGAACTACAGAACACGTGACAAACCTCCTGGTCCAAATTCATATAAGAATTTTCCTCGCGCTGTGGACTCAGAAACATCACCGCATCATTTCTTACATTTGCTAAAGACGGACCAGTTGTCTCGAGAATTAGAGGCGAACCGGACGTTACATGGCTTCCAGGAACTTCCGATTACATTTCCACCAACTTACAAGTATTCCAATAAGCGACACGTATCCGACGTCATAAAAAAGCCCTCCAGACCGGATTCCGATGAAGTAGAAGAGTCTTTATCCTGGCCTTGGGCAAAGCATCGCTATCCAAGCTGGTGTGATCGTATTTTGTTTCTATCCCATTCAAGATCCTATCGGCTTCATCCACGTTTGTATAGATCGCTACCCTTACAGGTTTCTTCAGATCATCAACCCGTAGCATTATCTGTTGATATTGAGGCCAGCTCCTCACATGCGCAACAATTAGACGATCGCAGCAGCTCTCCCCCCTTCCCTATCAACAGTAGATGGAGGGAGAGGAAGGTTGCAGCGAGACGTCTAGAGATTGTAGTGGGAGTTTTATCTTACCTTGCATTGACCAAGAAAGGCAATGGCATAGTCATTGCGTTCGCCAGCCTTGCCTTTGCTACTTGGTGGGTAGTTCAATGGCTAGGTTTTCGAGCATGAATATCAGGGTAAGTAGGACATTCTTCAATGACTTTGGCCGTTCTACGAACACCTCTCCATTTTGTAGGTTAGACAGGCCTTTTTCGTACACGGCACATCCAGTACATGAAGTAAATTATTCTTTTATATTTTAATTCCGCGGGTCTGACTGCTCAAGAAAAACATAATTTCCCTGCAGTACTGTTTTTTATGTACACATTCTATCGCCTAAAGAGGTATATTTTCTTCTATATGTAGAACAGCGCTCGGTCTCAAACGATCTAGAAAGTGTATCTTCTCAAGGATTTTCTGTATATCCTTTTGAGCCATTCGTGTCGGATTTGTCGTCTATTATGCCCTCCTGTTGCGTATATATAGAAAAAAAAATTCTCTAAAGGTATAGAGCGGAGCCCAGTATCACACTCTTGAGAAGCACATGTCCTTCAATATATAAAGCGGAGAAGCCCTACGCGTCAATTCAAATGAGCTCCTTCGTAATGTATTCTCGGGGTACCCTAAATGTTAGAAGGTCGAGGCTTGTTGATGCAACAGGCAGTGTCGTAACTGCGAAACGGTATGTAGAAGGTGCACTTCAGCTCCGATCTAACCAGTTATCCTTGACCCATCGTCTCCCATTCTCATTCTCCTTCGATCATCCACCATCCATCTCACCAAACATCATGTTATCATATCAATAGGCAGCGCACAACTACCGAACATATCCAAATTATTACGCTGTGGTATTCTCTCACCCAGCGTACCCGCTCGCTACCTCACTTTCTTTTCCAATGACTGAAGAAGCGTCACTCCATACGACCCCGGAGGCTATACCACTCCAAAGGGAGGATGTCGAGAGTGACACACAAATGCAAGGTCCTCCGGAGGAAGCTGTTTCACAAAACGATCTTCAAGGTACACCGCTTCAACGCGATGAGGGAGATGCACAAACTCAGAATATTCCGGAGGAAACTGTTGCACGGGAAAATCTTGAACAGCTGTCGTCCCTTGAACGTCTCCGGGGTGCTACGGAAGCGCATGATGCTCGTGCAGGAGCTGCTGCGACGCTCTCAGAGGAAGATCGTGAACTGATGCCACCACTGGAACGCGTTTCGAGTAATCCACCGGAATCACCTCGTCCAAGGGTGAGGTTCGCTGAGCCTCTGCCTTCGTATTCGCTTTCGAATCCACTCCCCAGAGCCAATGATGCTGCTCAAGGCTCAGAAGCCGCCTTAAGTTCTTCACAACGCAATGTTATACTGGACACCATTCTCCGCAACCGCCATCGGAGTCAACTTCGTGTGCCAAGAAGTGTACAACAAGCTGACGGCTTTTTGTCACTCGATGCGGTTCTCGAATATCCAGACACTCTACCTGTTCCGCAAGACGGTATCCGTGGCATACTCGAAGACAGATACTATCATGAGGTCGGAGCCGACCGAGTGATTGAGCTAGAACGAGAAGAACAAAAAAAACGAGAACGAGAAGAACGAGAAAAACGAGAACGAAGAGAACGAGAAGAACAAGAGCAAAGAGAAAAAGAAGAACGAGAGCGAAGAGAAGAAGAGCGAAGAAAAGAACTAGAACACGACCCAGACCGAGTCGAACGAGAACGAAGAGCGGAACTAGAACAAGCTGCGCAAAACCTAGATCAAGAAAAACAAGAACTGGAACAAAGAAAAGTCGCAGCCAAAGAAGTCTACGAAGAACTTGTACAGGAACTAGAAGAAGAAGAGCAAAAATGGGAAGAAAACAGACAAAAGCTAGAAGAAGCCAAGCAAGAATTAGAACGATCCATACAAGAACGAAAAAAAAGAGCAGAACGAGAAATAAATAAAGAAGCTCGTATGCGAGCTCTCATGCTACACGGTAATCCTCATCCGGTCATTGAAAACGAACAGGGTGTGATTGTACGGACGTTGAGCCTGTCTCAAGCGCGCGCTCTCGCTCTGAGCCAGAACACTTCTGCATCAAGTGAAAACCAACCTCCCGCGCAAGAGACAGAAAGTACCACATCGAACAATCCAGCATCAAGTGAAATCCAACCTCCCGTGCCTCCCGTGCAAGAAATGGTAGAAATCACCACATCAACCAACCCAGCACCAAGTGAAAACCAACCTCCTGCGCAAGACATGATAGAAACCACTACATCGAACAACCCGACACCAAATAGGAATCAAAGTCCTGTGCAAGAAATGGTAGAAATCACCACATCGAACAATCCGGCATCGAGTGAAGGTCAACGTTCCGTGCAAGTGATGACAGAAATTACCACATTGGACAACCCGACATCGAGTAGAAGCCAACTTCTATTGAGTCAAACCAGGTCGTCTGAAAGGCGCGGCTTGAGCCCAAACCCCTTTGCTCGATTAGAACCTAGAGAAAATATCGCTCCAACATCGAATAACCCCTCTGTATCAAGCGGAAACCGACATCTTGTGGAAGAAATGACAGAAGACACTACATCAAACAACCCAATACCAAGTGGAAATCAACCTCCCACACAAGGACTAAGTCAGGCGCTGGGTAATCCCGATCATCCTCCGAAATACAAGAGAATGTACCGGAGCTTTAAAGAATCAGCGAAGAAAATTACCCACGTAAAACGAAGCCGAGCACGTAAAAAGAAGAAAACGAGGATAAATTTACCAACAGAACCCTCTCCTCCAATCTACAATGGACCACTCACTATCTACGCTGGTTATGAACAGCGCGTACGCAAAGTCAGAGCTTACAATGGCCGAAACAAAAGAAATGAGCGCAGAGTCAGAACCCACAAGCTCAAAGTCAGAACTCGCATGGGCAAACCCAGGAGTCGTATAGGCATAATCAAACCTCTTAGGCGCAGAGAAAGAGCACGTCTACGGGATTTTCTAAAGCAGCAACGAGCAGGAAGATGTCGTAGACGTATCAGGAAACCTCCTAAGTGCAACGGCCAGCGTTCTATGCCTGATGATATGGAGCGGTCTTGTTGTCCCCCACGCGTGTATTCAAAGTGTGAAAACGGCTTCCATCTGCAAATTTTAGATGGGAATGAAGAGGCTCTATTCGACAGTGAGGAGTTTGAAGAAGTTAGTGAGGAGGACTGATAGAGCTTCATCACCATCGTTTCTGTTTGTACGTACTTTTAATCGTAGTAGACTATCATGAGCCCCTATCAAGGTATGGTCTCTAGATAGTCAATTTAGCGATATCGTGTCAACACTGCCTTCTTTCGTCCTCACTCGATCCTTCAACCCCGCCTATGGTTAAATGGGAGCTGAATACTACTTGGCTTCAAGACGGCTATTCCTCAAGGCATAGATAAAATAGAGCTAGATACAATACTCCTCATTTTTACGTCCCATATTCTCTGAAAGGTATAGAACAAAGCTTAATTCGACCCATTATCTGCGCATATTCTAGTAAAGGCATAGACCCAAGATCCCATCACACAGCCAAAACTCCTTCCTTCACACAGCCATCCAGAGAGACGCATGAAAATCCAGGGTCCAAGAGCACAGTAGCAGCACCGCCGCCTCAGCCGCAAGCAGCACCTCCAGCAGAAAAGATCTACGACGCACAGGTCTCTGATTGATCTCGGGGTGGAAGTAGGATTAAGCTTCGACCCTGTTTTTTTTTTTGATGATCTTTTTTTGAATTTTTCTGGAGCGGATTTTCGTCTAGATTTTTTTTTTCTTCTAGTTTTTTTCTAACGGGGCAGGGTGCTTAGGGTAGGGTAGGCAGAGCGCTGCGCTCTATCAAATCTCCACTATGTTGATCACGGAGGAAATTCGGGCTCGGCGGCAGGCTTGGGGTCGTGATGGACGGACATCTTACCTGATCGTGTTCGGGATGCACGGGGCGCGACGAGGTGGGAATAGGTGTTTGTGGATCTGTCCTCTTTTTTTAAGGTGGGTTTTTTTTTTTTGGTTTAACGAGAGAAGAGAGGAAGGCTGGTTTGGTTATGGCTAGAGTGAGTGGGTTGGAGGCAGGTGGACGTCATTGAGATTGTGGATGGAAGGTCTGGACTCGAGTGGATAAGGTAGCGGTAGGCTGTAAGTGCTGTGTAGGGAGTAAGTGGTGAGCAGGGGGTCCGGGATTTGGATGGTTGTTCTGCCGGATGACGTTGAGGGATGTTGATTATATTTGAGGATCATCGTGAAAGCAAAGGATGCTGGATTTGGGGTGTGTGAGGGATACGCTGCTTTACGGGCGATCAATGTAACGGTTTGTTGCGATAGACGTTTTCTGTTGCATGATTTCCTTGATCACGCTGATGGTGGGAGAGACGTGGGATCGTGGGATTCAATGGCTACGCTGGTCAGCAGGTACATAACAAGACTTCGGTATAGCTTGGTCGGAGATCTTGGGGGAATTGGCACCGAGGGGATTTAATGGAAATTCTGGACGTCTGATTGGCTGCGCTTGGGACTCGTGTGGGAAATTTTATGTTTCGGATTTAAGACTTTCCCACGTTGTGTGTAGTCGTCAGAGGGAGGAGGCTCAGTGTGCTGGGCGCCGTGAGATTGATTACTTTGGATGGCTGCGGTGCTCTCATCCAAGGTCGCGCGTACTCGGCTTCGCGGCTTCGCGGCTTTGAGGCGTCGAGACCTTCCTTATCTCCTAATATGCCTCAGCATGACGAAGATGAGGCAAATGATCAATTTACGCGCATGAGCTGACGGGCTGGCTGAGCAGGAGGAACCTTGGGTTATTGTGGGTGGTGGGTGTGGTGGACGAGCGCAGAGCACGAAGCAACAGCAATAATAAACCCGCTGGGCAAATCATACGTAGTCGGGCGGTTCGTGGGAAAGCCAAAAGGCCGGACGTTATCTGGCAGAAGCATGTTTCGAAGAATGTGAAACGTTCGAAGAAACCTCTAACGGGCGCCAATTGATGAAGGGTTTTGCTACTCCTGACAACGCACCTTCTGGGCCCCTCTCGCTGAGAGCTTTGGGCAATGGGCACAAATTGCTGGAGAGTCAATTCGGCAGGGCGAAGCAGCTTCATCAAACACCGGCATCCCGTAACGGGATGAAGGGGGTTCGCCGGTGACCCCGTGACCGCAGCACTTGGAGAGCACTGGAGTAAGCGTGGAAGCTCTGATACGTAATCGCAAGTAAACACAGCGTCATGCAATGCGATTGGACGAGGCTTTGGTGCTGCTCGCCGGAATTATGGCATTAATGCAGGCCTAGGCATTTGACAGCTCTGCTCGAACCGCACACATCCTGAGCAGGAGGGAAGCAGGAAGGCTGCCTTGCCTCGCCTCTCATCTCATACGAAGACGAGCGAGCATCAACCTTGGACGAAGCACCAGGGCATTGGGCAGTGGGGCATGCTCTGCCTCTGCCTAACGATGATTGTCGCGGGCACAGGCGACCGCTGGGCAGTTTGGCTCCCTTCGCTTTTTTGCCCAAGGCGAGCTACCTTCAGGCACCGGGCAAGCGATGGCCGTACATGTGAAGAACGGGTGTGTTGTTTGCAGGGAACAAGCCTACAGCAGCGATGCGCGGTGGGTTTCGGAGGGCGAGGCATGTTAGTCGAGGCTTGTCTGCACTGTGAGCCTCGGGGTTCTGGTCTGTCTGGTCTCTGGCTGTCTGGTCTGGCGGGGGTCATAGCTCGTCGTTGGGGAAGGGATACGGCAAACCGGACGCCTACGGAGGGTTGGATGATGGCGCAGCGCAGAGAGCGTGCAGCGCCAGACCCTTCTGCTACGATCCTGTGAGCCGGGAGTCATACAGTCGTCTCTGCTCTGGAAGACCTGGGAAGACACAGCACCAGCACGCAGAGAGCGTCCAGCCGGAAGAGACCGTCGTCCCGCGCCTTTCCTTTCCGACCCCCTGTCCTCTACGAGTACCTTTTAAAGGAGAGGGGTTTGCTGCTGCAGCCGGTGTTGGTTGAAAGCAGTAGCCAGCAGCCAGCAGCCAGAAAATCCCAAGAGAACAGGACCAAGACCCAAGACCGACCGACAGCCGGACACAGACAGCGACAGACAGACGATAGACGACTGTCCAAGAGCGTGCAGCAGCAAGCACAAAGTCAGCGGCATCTGCGTCCACCAATCCGCGCCGCGCAGCCCTCAAACATCGCTCCATTGGTACCGGACCCTGCGACAGAGTCACACTGGGCGGCCCGGCCAAACCAAGAATTGACAATTCGCACTACGGCACTTAAGCCCATTAAGGCTGCCACTAGCTCGTGCCCTCGCTCTGTAACAGCTACATCATCGGGCATCACCCATTTTGGTCCCTATATCTTCCTCCCGTCACCCCGTCCACCGAGTTGCATAGCCCCCAGGCCCTCCGACCAGCTCTCCTACTACTACTGCTGCCCTCCGCAAAGCAAACAATCAAACAATCAATCCACCCAACAATCCTAAGAACAATCTTCCAAAACCAACCACCACCACCTCCACTATCAACATGTTCTCCTGCGTCAACTACGAGCGCGGCTGCCGTGGCCGCTGCAACCAGCAAAACGGTCGATGCGATAGCTGCATTACTCTCAACCTCAAGTCAATCCGTACCACCAGCTCCTCCTCGATATCCTCTGTCAACCTCAACTCCTCTTCTGCGGGGGCCTACTCGGCATTGACCTCTTCCTTCGCATCCCTGTCGCGAGTCGCCAACGAGACCCAGGGTCGGTAGTCATCCCGCGTGATGATCAACATTCTTTTCTTCACACGCGACCTCGATTCACGATAACTACGACTACACATGATCAAACCAGCCCTTGCATTGTGTACAATGCTCCAAGCAAGCAAGCAAACACATCAAGCAGGGCGCCCCCCACTTCTTCGACTTCGAAACGATCAGACCCTAGGGCAATAAGCATCAGACGGTTGGATAGCGAGCATTTACAAGGGATGGGGAATTTGGCATCTACGATTTCTTTGTACATTATACCACTTTATTACTTTTTGTCAAGCGAATTCTTCAGCGCAGGCGTTGGATATTGGAATCGGCGTCATAGGACTGGGTTTAGATATTATTATCACTGAAGAGATACCTCCAAACCCTACACAGAGCAATATAGAACTCCGTCGCCTAACCCAGGGACGGCAGGCTTCAATTTTTCCTATCAGCAGCACGAAACTACTTATTATTTCCAAATACCTTCTATGCAAATGATATATGTGAGACTATCGAGATCTTTGGCTGAGCCCTGCAGAAACATCAATTGGAAGAAAGAAGCAGGCATCTTACGATCGACCATGGCTTGGCGGCAATAAAGATGCGAAAGAGCTGTGTGGATTGTAACACGAGTGCTGCAAGCTATTGATGACCACGTAAACCAAGATCTCAACAGCCACCACCACCAGACAATCTACCGTCGTACATGGGACAGGGCATCGAGAACTGCAAAAGACGAGCATACGTACATGTACATCGATGCATGGAGCAAGCAACCTCCGGCAACAAATTTCATGATGTGCACTCCACCACCACCACCAACAAAACCCTACAGAGTACGGTGCGTGCATCCCCAACCCGAGCGTCCATCTGTCCTCGGCTTCATCGTGATTCTGCTCTGGCGATAATCGCAACACTGACCGCGCTGCTATCCTACCCATCCCTTCTTACCTTACCTTTCGCTACGCTACCCCCTTCATCCCGTTCCACTCCACAGCAAAACCGTTCCAGACCAAAGGATCAGCACGCAGTTGCGCATCCCCCATTCTTTTTTTCCCAGGCCAACCCCGTGGTTTTGCGTTGCTTGCTTGCTTGCTTGCGTTGCGCGTTACCCAGGCCGAACCCGCGGCGCCGTTCTGCCTCCTGCCCTGCCCACTGCCCACCGACGGACGGGACCCACGCACGACTCACGATACCTGTTTTGCAGCCGAGCTGGCGCCGCTCGGACCAAGGTCCAGATCGATCGGCCCTTTGGCTGGCTATCGAGGACGGGCGGGCAGGCAGGTCAGGACGGCGGGGACCACCACCATCCACCACCACAACCACAACCCCACCGGAGGGAGGAATCGCACCGCGCTGCGAAAGGCACGAATGGTTTCAGGGATCGCGGCCGCTGCAGCGTGTCGTCGGTGGCGCATGACCGGTAGCGGTGCGACCAACCAGCAACGCCCGTCCCAGGTTTGGTCGGGAGTTTTGGGATCCGGTGGGAGCGGCCCCTTGTCAGGAATTTTTTCTGCTGCTGTTCTGGCTGTCTGGACTGTTTTGTTTGGTGGGGCGCGGAGTTGACTCTTGTCTATTGGAGCGTTTCTTGGGGATTTTGGTTTCGCGGTTGTGGTTGGGGGGGATTATTATTCTACGGAGGCCGTCGATATGCGACGTGCAGGTTGCAGGCAAGCAGGGCGTCTGTTTTCTGCCATGTTTGCGGAGTAGACGCCGGAGGACAGGTGGCCGTTTTTTGGTGGTCTGGCTGGCTGTCTGGCTGTCTATCGTCTATCTGTTGCTAGGCCAGTGTAGCAGCCCGTTGGGACTCCACAATGAAGCCAAAGTCCCGAAGATGATGATGGATGAGTGGAAAATGTACCGAAGCACCCCGTTGTGTACTGCTATTGCCACTACTACTACACCGCTATCCAGCCATCGTGACTTTTGGACATGATGGCAGTTTTCTTCTTCGTTGGAGGACGTTCTTCTTGGTGGGGGTCCTGACCGCCTCCAGACGAATGCTCTCGCAGCATCATCCTCCGTCGAGAGCACATGACCCCGCTTCAAACACTGACGACACCAGCCGCTACGCTACGCCTCCCGTGATCCAGGCGCGCCGTAAGCTAGCACACTGTCAATCCCGTATTATTTCCTGCCTCATTTCCAAACTGAGGTATCTGCATGTACATACATCTGAGGAGGCATGAAGCACGTACATACATACATTCTTACATATTAGAGATCACCCCTCTCCTTCTCCCCGACCCAGCAACACGGGAATAAATAGAAGGAGCATGTGAAAAAATGTTGCAATACTGCTTTCGTATGTAGTTTCCTAATTCAACGTAATTACTGGAAACCCGCATCATGGTGTTGGTTGCTTAACTCCTTCGATAACCAACTTGGACCCTTCCTTCTCTTCGCAAGTGGCTTATCCTAGCAGCTTTGCTTTTTCAGCCACCTATCACGTTGGACGGTGATGGCGTTTCCCTTTGGCTGAAAAGGGGCAGGATAAGGTGTGTAGCGGTATGCAAGTCCGCGGGAAAATACGTCAGTTTGGCTGAAAACAATCTGTTAGGTAGACGTGCTTTCGCAACAGCTAACGTTGCTGGTTAGGAGGGGGGCAATTATTCTCGTTGCGCTATTTTTTGGGTTTGTGGGAGTGGCTTGCCGCCTGGCTTGTTTGTTTGTTAGGATCCGGCGGTTGGAATTGAGCCGGGAAGAAATGCGGTGATAGCGGTTGTGAGGAAAAGTTCCGGTTCGGAATGTTCAGAATGTGTGATGTACGCATGTATGTTTGTTACTTCGTACTCCGTATGCATGCAGCGTTGGGTGGGTTGTCGGGCTTACATATGGGTTCCCCTGTTTCGGCAGGTGTGATATCAACGTTCATCTATCTGAATATGTAAGTATGCAACATACTCCGAAGCACCATGTCGGAACGAGGTATTCCATATTTTCCGACCTGCTAGTCATTTACGCTCCTCAAGCCAAGTTCAAATTTCTCCTACCGTCGATCCTACGGCTCTACGCGGTGCGCCTCTTTTCTCCACAATCCACATCGTGAAAAGCCTCACCTCCACTCCCTGACTCCTGATTACTCCGCAGCGTATTTTTTTCAATATGAGCGACTCCGGACATGCTCGGTGAAAATTGTTTCTCTCTTAACCTCCTTTTTTGCTAAGTCACGCCATTTTGCCTCTGTGTCGGGGATCGTCCTTGTAAAGACTGTCTTTGGTGTGGCGCCTTGGTCTGAGGTGCTACCTTTTGGACGACTTGTGTCCCCAGTTTAGTGCGGGAACTATGTTCGAACTGTCTATCCCAGAATCAAGCTTTGGACGGGAGCTACTACATTGATCTTCCCCCATCACGTGCTATGTTGCATTTAGTAGACTATCTTCAAAGGTTCGTCCCGTCTACCGCCGGAATCTTGTTTCTTGTTTCCTTCAGGGGTCTTCTCGCTATGGGGTTGTTGTCAATACCGGTCTTCGGAGGCATGTTTCTCCATGCTAATCCGCTTTCATGAACCCTAAAGTGACGACCTTGTATGACAGTGGTCGTGTATCTTGCATTAGTTAGAGAGAGGGGAAATCTCTCTTAATCACATCAATATTAACCGCAACCTTCCTACATACACAGAATAGCTCGAAGCCACTCAACTGAAGCCCCATCGATCATGGTCACAGGATGTATTCGCAAGCAACGTACGTTAGGAGGGACGTACGTACCGCGATCACCGGCCAAGATACCCCTTTAATGGCGAAGTGTGAATGAGCAAAGGAGTCTGGTTCACAAGATCAGCGTGACGATTACCGAATCTATATATAATTCGCTTATTCATGATTAGCGCATAACCTAAACAGCACATTAGCATACGCCTTGAGAGGCCCTGGTCCTCCACTTCAAAAAGCCCAACCTACTCCTTTTTAAGGAAACTTACTCAATGTAGCGATGCCGCAGAGAGCGCGCCGGCAGAAATGACTGACAAGAACCCAAGTGGGCCTTCAGCTCCTAATTACCGTGTCCGCTTCCGAGACAGCGTATGCCCGACGACGACGACGGTAAGCCGAGCAGACATCAAGAAATATGAATTCTTCTTCGAGGAGAATCAGACTTGGTTATCTACAAGCGGGAACGGTCGGTCTCATTTTTGGATATGAAAGAAAGGAGAAATCCGATATAGTCTAGTGATTGTTTTTAGTGATGGATGGGATATACTAATTTTGAGGAATAGTGAACTTCGTCGACGAATCAAAACACGTCTCGTCAGAGAGGGCGGACTCCGTGAAAGACGGCTTGCCTTCTGATCTCCTTCGCTCTAATCGATCTACGTCAGGGTTGGCCAAGGGGATAGAATCCCGCAATCATGGCTTTGGAACCCCGCATGACTCGACTCCTGGTAGGGTTTGGTAACTATCCCGAACTGCTCTATGGGATGCTAAAGATGTCATAGAAACGGCGTCTCCTTTGCCCAATTTTGCGTCACAATCATCCTCCACCTCCCCTATAGGCGTAGACTGCCCTGCTGACGAACCTATTGGTGAAGAGCCTGATGAAAGTCTCCTCAACGGCCCGACATTTGAAGATTTGCATATATCTGAAAATGCGGGACAGGCCAATGAAAGTGCGACTTACGGCTCTAGTAATGCTGTAGATCAATTGCCGGCTCGGTTTTCCCCAGAGCGGGGTTGGCCTTTCCAAAGTGATAGAGAAGCTCGCTTGTTTCGGTTTTATCTTGAGGTTATTTCGATTTGGGTATGATATGCAAACAACAACGATAGATGTATGTTCACTGACACTTCTGGCACAGTATGACATCACGAATTCAGAGAGAATTTTCCAGCGGCTGGTCCCGCAGATGGCCCAATCAAGTGCAATGCTGATGACTGCCATATTCATGATATCATCTTTCCATATCAAGCATATGGACCCTTCTTTTCAAGTCGAATCATACCGTTATCATGAACGACTGATTCAGTTGATGATTCCTAGGATTGCGGTAAGTGATGGTATACATGATGAGGAACTACTTATCGCAGCGTTTCTTTTACGCGGCTTCGAAGGTTCAACAGGTCAGTGATGATTTGAACATGATCAACATTAAAATCACAGTCCCTGACAGTGAATTAAGCCGGCACTGGAGTCCAGGGACACCTCTCAACCGCAGAACTCTTCACCGCAGGAAAAGGCTCCCTCGCAACCACAAAAAACACCATCGTAAAAGCCTGTTTTATGATCCACGTCCGAATGGAAATGTATGACTCCCTCATTAACCAACAACCCCTCCGCCTAGACCTAAACGACTGCGCATTCCCTGAAGTCATTCACCCAAAAGACGATATGTCCTGGGTGAACCGAATGGTCTGGATAACCGCCCAAGTATTCCAATGGTGTTTCACCGGGAACCAATCCATAGAAGAATGGCACCGCTTAAACCAGATGGTAGATGAATGGGAAGTATCGAGACCTTCTTCTTTTAATCCTATATTCTATCGAGATGAGGATCGAAGTAAGGGTATATACTTTCCTGAGATTTGGCACGCGTACTATGAACATAGTATGTTGATGTTATCTCGAAATTATAGGATGTCTAACTAAATCCATCTAACCCAGCGGACGGCCATCAAAACATGTTAATATCCCGTCTAGTCCTCACAATCCACAACCCAACAGTCCCAAAAATGGGCAATGAAGCCAGCGCCGCAAAAGCGAAAATTGAGGTAAAAGAAAAACCCACCTTTCCCTCCGTCCCACCACCCTTCCAACCACCCCCTCACCATCACCGCCTAACCCACACCCCTAGAACACCGTCCACAAATCTATCAGAACAATAGTTGGAATCGCAAAGTCAAACGACGCACATAACCCATGTCGCTTCCTCGCATGCCAGGTCCTCGCTTCCTGCGCTTCTTGGTTCAGAGATCGATATGATCAGGAGATGATGATTGGGTTTTTGGAGGAGATGCAGAGGTGTGTTGTTTGGCCGACCGAGTCTTCGGTTAGGGATATGAAGAAGGAGTGGGGGTGGGGTTGAATTAGGAGGTGATGAAGCTTTATATATGTTATGATACCTTTGTATGATCCTTCTTTGTTTCTATCGATTTTGTTCTGGTCGCTTTTTATATTGAACGGTGGCCAGGGTGCTTAATTAGTTTTATCGAAATAGGGGTGATAGAGATGAACACCGTATTACTCGCATGTTTAACATGGGAACCTAAATCAACACTTTATGTATTATAGCATCGAGTCCTCTCAGTTCTAGATACCAAAAGAAACATACCCACTTAAAAACCCTACATATAAGCACTCAGCTAGTCTAGTTCTAGATCAAAGAGACCACCCTACCAACATCTTATTAATCCTCAATAATATAGCGAATATATTATAGATAGTATATTCATTCATTTATGAAAAACGCCTATCCATCTGACTAAAATTTCTAGAGTTAATCAACACCGCTTCATGGATTCTTCAGGTCCTAGGTATTTTCTGTGAAGATTATGGTTAGGTAGTATGTATCTTTGGTGACTAGATGTGCTGGGGTGGTCTTCTTCTCCTTCTTCTTTTCCTTCCTCTTCTTCTTCTTTTTGGTTTGTTTTGAGAAATTGATATATTAGTTCTAATACTACAATACTACACCATCACCTTCACACACCCACAACACCCCCTTCTCCATGTCTAAGCCCCACCAACATGCCCACTACATCCCTAAACCCAAACCGACAACTTCTCTTCAAATATAAACGAACTTCAAAAACCCACATACATTCACAGGGCCCATTTTCGGGTCTTGGCATTTTTGGAGGGGTTATAAAATCATGGATTATAGAACCCTTAAGTGATAGGATATGGATTTTGAGGATGTTTAAGTAAAGGAATAGAGGGACAATGGTAGGAGGTTTAATATTATGTAGGTTGGGAATGTGGTATGTGGTAGTGTATATCAACTCGTATATCTTATATTGACAATAAACTATATCCCACGACGAAAATCCTAAAACTAAAAGCACAGGTATAACTAGCCCCCAGCTGCCAACCGCCAGCCAACTCACATCCTAAAAACCCCCCAAGCCGTCTCCTTATCCTCCCACCCCCTCATCGCAGCCCTCAAACCCCTCCCAAGCACATCCCTAGTATGTTCAGGCAGGATAACACCATCATCCCACAGTCTCGCCGAGCCAAACGTCGCCTCGCTCTCATGCTCAATCCGCTTCTTGAGTTCCGGGTCTACTTGCTTACCTACGGCTTCCATGACCGAGGAGAGTTGTTCGGGACCCATGACTGATGTGCGGGCGTTTGGCCAGGTCCAGAGGAAGCGGGGGGAGTAGGCGCGGCCGCTGGAGATGTGTTAGTTTCGTTGATGTAAGTGTACGTATTGCAAGGAGGCTGATATGTTTCGAGCATATAAAGTTGAAGATGGGTCAAGAAAGAAGCTACTTACCACATGCCGTAATTTCCAGCTCCAGCGCTAGAACCGAATACCACAGTGAACTTAGGCACCTCTGCACAAGCTACTGCCGTGACGAGTTTGGCCCCGTTCTTAGCAATACCACCCTTCTCTGCATCCGCACCTACCATGAAGCCTGAAATGTTTTGGAGGAATATCAGGGGAATATGGCGTTTTGCGCAGAGTTGGATGAAATGGGCACCCTTGAGCGAGGACTCAGAGAATAGGATACCGTTGTTTGCTACGATGCCTACAGGGTGGCTATAGATGCTTGCGAAGCCTGTCACGAGGGTGGAACCATAGAGAGGCTTGAATTCAGAGAAGCGACTGCCATCGACGATACGGGCGATGATTTCGTGGGCAGGGATCTGACGTCGGAGATTGGTGCCTACGATGCCTGAGAGTTCGGATGGATCGTATAAAGGTGCTTTGTACGAAGGCTTGTTTGATGAGGCACGTTTGCCATTGGTCCAGTTTAGGTTCCCAATGCTACGACGTGCGAGCACCAAGGCGTGTGCATCGTCAACGGCAAGGTAGTCTGTGACTCCGGATATTTCGCTGTGAAGCTTGCCTCCACCGAGATCTTCAGCGCTGACAACTTCGCCCGTGGCGGCTTTAACCAAGGGCGGCCCGGCTAGGAAGATATGGCCTTGGTTCTCTACGATGATGGATTCGTCGGACATACTGGGGACATATGCACCACCAGCAGTGCAAGGGCCCATGACAACTGAAATCTGAGGAATGCCCAAAGAAGACATCCTAGCTTGATTGAAGAAGATTCTCCCAAAGTGCTCGCGGTCTGGGAAGACGTCTGCTTGGTGGGGTAGATTGGCTCCTCCAGAGTCGACAAGGTAGATACATGGTAATCGATTCTCTTGCGCAATGGCTTGCGCCCTTAGGTGCTTTTTCACGGTGATGGGATAATATGTACCACCTTTAACGGTACTGTCGTTAGCAACAATCATGCAATCCACCCCTTTGATCGTGCCAATTCCCGTCACAATGCCACCAGCTGGTACATCTTCGCCAGGATACACATCCAACCCTGCAAGCTGGGAAAGCTCTAGGAAAGGAGTACCGGGATCTATCAATGCAGTAATCCTGTCTCTTACTAGCATCTTTCTCCTTTGTACATGTTTGTCTCGCGCCTTTGCTGGCCCTCCCTGGGCGATTTTGCTATGCAAATCGGTCATTTGTGCCACCAGCGTATCCATTTGTCTCTTATTTTCCTGGAAATCAGGCGAGCTCGTATCGACAGTCGTAGGAAGTACTGATACAGCTTCTTCATGGTGAGAATGAGTGTAGGTTGCTATACCTCGGCCGGGAGACCGTCGAGATCGTAAGCAGTGAGGTCGTGAACGATAGCATTGCGGGCGAGGGCGGGAGATGGGGCGCACAGATAGGCGGAAGAGAGTCAGCAATTCACGGGAGGGTGCTATAGCAGCCATTGTCATAGAAATGTATTGAGAGGGTGGGCGAAAGAAACCCTAGGATCGTGGGTTTTATTATGGTGTTGCACGGTGCATTACCTAGGCATTGATGGAGGAGCTGGGAGGACAAGCTAAGCCGACAAAACCCGGGGAAAAAAATCCGGGGTAGCTCCCGATGCCATGACAGCTGTTAACTTTGGTCTTCCAATAGGTACCGATTTCTTTGGTAGATACATGCTAGTCGTCTACTCCATGAAGTTCACCAACTAACCAGAGCACCGCCTATTTTAGACATACGTAGCTCATATGACAGGAAATACAGGACTCATGCCTATCCTCTAGGGTATGATACGTAGGACAAGGAAACAAAACCGTTACTACAGCCCAGAAAAATCACCGCTTTCAGAACCATGAGAAAAACGCCAGGATATGGTCACCAAGCGACCTTGCATTTGATAGGAAAAAAACACCATGAAGAAAGGACAGCTGGAGGTTGAAGAAAGATCAGGACGGTTTGTCGCATCCGATCCGACCAAGCAGCTCCTTGCGGTCACCATGACCTGGGATACTAATAGCACTCGCGCGTCCCGCGCCGCCCCGTCCATTGCTCCGCTTGTAGCTTCTGATGCTTGGGCTCGATCTCCGCGCGATGTTGAGGGATTCAACGCCGACCTCTTCCTCCAATGGGGCGAGATCCAGAGCATTTTCAGTATCCTCGGCCTCATCCTCAACCTCGCCCTCGTCATCTGAACGGATATCATCAGCTCCAGTACCGCTTAGCACCTTACATGCGACCCGTATAATCATGGCAAACCATATGAGGATGAGTAGGTGTAGGGAGAGTAGTAGCCCTAGGAAACTGAACCTGATGGTTTGGTTCCAGCAAATGGGCCCATCGCGGTCGAGGTAGACCTGCAAGATATTGCGCCAGACAGAGTAGCCGCCATTCATCTCATAACCAGCAGGATCCGAGTCAACTGCTTTGAACGTATTGTCGGCGTAATAGCAGCCGGAGGCAATGATGTTGGGAGTATGGGCGTAGATTGACCAGCAGATGATGAGATAGAAGATGTGACGAGCGACAAACCACACCGCCATGAAGATGCCAAAGACCACGTCGCAGAGGGTATTATAGCCAAGATACTTGAGCAACTTCCCGGACTAACAGAGCAGTCAGTGTGTGAACTTGATGTGGCCCTTTGGGAGAAAATATGTGCTTACCGGAAGAAAGATATCTACGGACTCCATAAGGACGAGAATGACGTGACCGACTCTGATGTGGTAGCAGCCGTAACTCAAAAGCATAAGGGTACTGGTAATGATATGGTGTGCAAACATTTGGGCATAGTCTTTTCGTTTCTCCTCAATATTGACCACGAGGATTTGCTGAAGCCAAAAGGCAAATTGGAGGAGATAGTATGCCTTAAGGAGCGGTTCTATTTCACGTATAGGCCAGTTCGTCCAGAGACTTTTGACATCAAACCAATAGTCTGTGTGGTATAGGATGTACTATAGGGATAAGTTAGCAACGTGTTTCCGTCATGCAATCGGAATTGGAGCTTACCATGCCCAGAGTGAACATTGTCGTGTCATAAACCAAAAGCCAAGCTTGTTCCACAAACCTGACTTTGTCTTTCTTTTTTGTAATACCGCCAGCAGCTGCTAATGGGTGCAGGATGTAGTCCATCACAGCAACGCGGAGGCCAGTAAAGATGACCACCCATAAAGCCACGAAAGAAAGATCGTCGGTCCCCGTGCCATAGAGACCAGTCTCTGCATTGTAATAGGAGAGATTGAAGAATTTGGTGGTACGGCTTCTCAATCGAGGAAATGATATATGAGCTAGGAATAGCAGAAGGACGAGGTTTATCGAAAGACCTGGAAACAATTAGCCAAACATAGCGATTGACCTTGTAGATAAACATACCGAGTTGATGATCGCAAATCAAGGTGCAGAAGCTTCCCATTAGGCTCTCCTCCTTAGCCTTCTTGTTCAATCGCCTTGTGGCCGACCGTTTCCTCGAGGCTGAAACAGAGCCATTGAGGTTCGAATATGTAGGATTCGCTTCCTTTTCGGAGCTGGTCTTGAGCTCGGGTGTCCAATTGGTGCCATTTGGCCGTTTGAACTCGACGCTTGTTTGGGGGGTTGCTGCGTTGGCAGCCATGGGAACTTGTAGAATGAAAAAACGAGCGCAAGGATTCGAGCGAGGAGGAAGAGGGGATTGAGGAGGTTGTGGGCGGAAAGGACAGAGAGCGTCTCTGCTGGATGCCCCAGTGTGCGGGGAACAACTTGTTTCAAGACGGGCGGTGTGTGCTCTGGCTTTTTCGCTCTGTGGGGGTCCTGTCCTGGGTGGTGTTGGAACGAGGAGGAATAACGAAGGGAGGAATGGAATGGGTAGCAGACACTACTCGGGGAGGGCAGCCAACGCACAGCAAAGAAAGATTGCTGGAGTGTAGCTAGGTATGGAAAATTCGAAAAGAGGGTTGTTTTGGACTTTTGAACAAGCAAGCAATTGTTGGCCAGGGCGCAACGGGAGCCAGCTAGGGCGGTGTCGGCGAGGCCTTGTTTCGCTCTCGGGATGGGGGCGCCAAGAGCAGTAGCCGACAGCTTCAGGAGTCGATCGACTCGGGTCACTTTACTGTTGCATTTGCTCTGCGCCCTCCCTGTCCGTCCGCCCGTCTGTCAATAATGGCATTGTGCAGCCCAAGTCGCCCTCGTCTTTCGTTGACTGTTGAATCCAGCGCCGGGCCTCTCAACTGCCACCGCACCCCTGAGACCCCTACTGCCGATAGCCACCAATCATCTCCGCATGTGGCCATTCATCTCCGTCATATTTCAAAGCCTCAGGGTCTGGGGTCGGGCACTGGTGCATCGGGATTAGTCCTACGTGCATAAGGTTCTGACCGATGCTCCAAACGTTAATTGTGCGTGGATTGTGTAATGCCAGTAGTAGCAGTGATAACCTTAAAAGGAGCTGTAGCAAGCTCTCATCTTAGGTTATCGCGGCTGGCCATGTGGCTAATCACGAGCAGATCCTGCCCTTCATGTACATGCCCATCCCTCGTCCGCACCTTGATCAACTAATAGTGTATCTACCAAGCAGAACATTGCAGCGTCACGGCAACTCCAAGGACAGAAGAATGACGATTCGATTTGCTCAAACTACAGTCTTGTCACAGTAAGTAATGCAAACAATAAATCAAAAAAGCCCAGTGCAGAGAAGATCCCAAAGCGCCTCTGAGCGCCACACCTTACCCTTTTCGCGCCCAAATATATCCCTTAGCGCAGCATGGCAAATTGGAGAGGATTTGGCCAGGAGTAGGTCCCCTAGTTGTTGTTCTGGGAATTGAGGATCCTGAGAATAGCCAGAAAGAGGTTAATGATATCGAGGTAGAGGGAGATTGCCGCTGCAATTTCCTCCTCAACGTGGTAGTGGCGCATGATTAGCTGTGTGTCCACGAGGATATAACCACTGAAGATGAGGGCGCAGATCACCCCGTACCCAAGCTCAACCTTGCTATTATATGGGAACCACATTGCCATAAAGCCAAAGAGTATCAATACCCAGAGACCCCCAAACAGATATGGCATCCACGAAGTGAAATCATACTTTGTCTGGCAGGCGAACAGGCTCAGTGCGACAAAGATTCCGAATGTAAAGATAACAGCTTCCAGGACGATTTTTTGTTCGGTAAAGGATACGATAACAGAGATGGAGTAGGCTTCGAGGGCGGTGAATCCGGAGAGAAACAGCAGGTTCGTTGGATAGGATTTGCGTTTCCAGAATGTCAGACCGAGGAATATCATGGCTCCAAATAGCGAAACCCACATCATCCACTGGTTGGATTGGATCCAGTTCCTGTAGGTCTCGCTGGCCATCGAAACTCCGCTCAGGGCCGCGGTAGCAAGTAACTGGACAGTCCTATAACGATGTTAGGATCTAGAAAAGCCACAATGATGTTGGTAACCTTACAGGATGGCGTAGACCTTGCGAATGAAGGCCATCCTGATATCAAGGGTAGCTTCGGACACGACCCCGCCAAACTACATCACTCAAATCAGTATACGGATTTACTACCAAAACGCAACTATTCTTACCTTGAAGTCATCGGGGAGATTATCATCTTCACTCCGTGGAACTCCTCCGAGCAGAGCTGCCTGGGTTGATGCCTCAGCCTCGTATGATGGTGGCGCATGGGAGTACTGGGACTCCTCGAACGAGTCTCGCTGCGGAGCTGGTTGGTATTTCGTATTCGCGGCCATGTTGCTGCGTTGTTGATGGAAGTACGCAGAGGGGTAGATGATCGCGGGGTGGAGGATAGGTCGAAGGTGGAGAGTCCGAGAGGTGAGGATCGTGGCTGAGAGGAGCAGCGCGCGAACCTTCTGGCTTGGCGTCACGAACGTCACCACGTGCTTAGTCAGCATCCAACATGTGAATTTCAAAAGCTGATCTGGACATAGCAAAAGGATTTCAACATCACTGGCGCTAAAACATGACGTTCGTTGAAAAAGTTCCATTCTAAGTATCCTTTGTTACATGCCGTATGGCATCCTCCTTCTTCCTTTGCACCAACCTCATTCCTGAAACCCATGAACTAGTGAAGAACGGAAGACGCCAACTGGCGGGGCACTTTTGATGCAGCCATTGGCAGAAAAGCTCACCGGCTTTGTTGCTAACGAGTCCACTGTAGGGTGAACCACGAGAAAGAAAACTAGACCACCCGAAACGCCTAGTAGCTAAAACACAGAAGAAAGAAAAAAAGGCCGATTGCATATAACAGTACATGATTCTTGGAGGAATCTGAAAAGAGAAGGAACCGTGGAGGAGTTGGAGTCATATGTAAATGTTCGACTTGTGCGTTCAATGAATCATAGGTTGCAGGAGTCGGGGATTGTGAATGGCAAGGAGATGCGGTCTGATGACGGCAAGGTGAATATTATTATGGTTGGCCAAAAATCCGGGTATCGCGCAGGGAATCGAATAGCTCAAATCGAAAGATCGCATGGTATCGATGGGGACGCTTAACTCTCCAATAACCCATGCATACCATCGCTTTCATCTCCTCCAACCTTGAATAGAAAGAAAAAGAACCCCCTTTTTAAATACCAAGCGGCAGACCATCCGCTAGAGCTCGTGAGCAACTAGAGAATAGCCGAAGAAGCAGAGAAGAATTGAGTACAAGGTCAAGAAAATATGGTCGTTGCAGGAGTCGTAACGGGAAGCTCGGAAGACACAGTCTCTACGAACTATAGCAAAATCAAGTAATTGCTAGGTGCGATTCCTGTTTCGCCATTGGGTTTCTTTGCTTGCCACCATCTTCCACTGACGTCTGAGACTTCGAGAATATCATGCTTCGAGAAGCTGATTTCGTTTGCATCATCAGGATTGGCTTCGTAGCTGTAGATGGCCTTTGCGCGGTACGGGTATTCTATGATTGGTTCGGGTGCACCATTGTCTGGACCATCTGTTGGAGTGTGCACTTGGGATGTGCTGTTGAGTCCTGCGCCGAAACGCGGTTGTGACGAATTGCGCTGATCCATACCGCCAACTGGACCGCCAGGATAACCAGACACGGGAGAAGAAGTTTCGAAACCGTTCAATTGCGCGGAGGTATACATTTGCGGAGCTTGGTTCGTAATGGACGTGTCGGGACGGGCGCCGTAATTGTTGGACATGGGGCGCGAATTTCGGGGGTTTTCTTTGTGGAGGGCGTAAGAATCGACAAAAGTGCGGTGACTGGCCTGTGGCTGTGAGCCGTAGTAGAAGATCCAGACGATCTAAGTTGACTGTCAGAATTGTCACAAACCCAAGTTGGCACTCCCAACACTTACATCAACCATGGAAAGAAGGATAAAGCCAGCCGCAGCAGCTTCGAATGCGGGAACTGGGGAGTAGACCAAGGAGTTCACCGAGGATGTGGTGAATACGAGACCAGCGGCGAGGTATCCAACGATCTATGTTTCTATTAGTATTACTGTAGTGGCTATGCATGGCGCTTACACCTACCGCAACATGGTACGTTCGCTCAGAATCCGATGCTACAGTGAGAGTAACGCCGATGATGCAGAAGAACATAAAGACGAGTGCCCACCAAGCGAAGTTGGGGAAGCCTCCATGAATGGCAGATATGATTGAGCTGACGAGGGAGATAAGCCAGGCAAGCTGAATACGGGTTAGCATGGTTGCGACGTGTGAAGTGGGCGACACAGCCACTTACGAAGGCAATGGAGATTGTTGCCAGCGCGAAGGGGTCGCCGACGATGCGGCCAAAGGAGAAGCTTGCTCGCTTTCCATATCCGTGTCCGTTTTCCATTTTGTGAAGCGACGGTGAAGGTATGGAGCCGTAGGAGGGCATGAAGCTCAGCTGAAGGTGGGAGGAAGACTAAAGAGAGAGGAGAGATCGTGGAGGAAAGTCCGAAAAGAGCGTGGTGACGGCTTAAAACACCCCGTCTCGCTCGCGAGCGAGGTGTGATAAATTGTCGAAGAGAAAAGAAACGGGCGTGCGGTGGAATGTATTCAGGTCGGTAGGTGGAAACAGCGTCTGGCCGGAGACGGGGCTGATAGTCAAGGAGAAGGAAGGGTCGAAGAAAGATGGTAGAGAACGGAGAACGAACAGGAAGCCTTGGACGATGGCGAGGGAGTCAGCAGCGATGAGCCAGGAGGCCTTTGGACCAAAGGCGAGGAGCAAGTTGACGGCTGCTGCGACGTGGTAGGGCGGCTGTTGAAGTTGGTGGTGAGCAAGCGGATGGAGGTTCTGGACAGAGAGGGCCGGGAAGAAGGACTTGGGTTTGTTTCACACCAGGCCGCGAAAGCGATGGCGTTGGCAGAATGATTGGCTTGCGCACACCGGGCGCGCCAACACAAAGACAGAGGCAACCTAATCAAAAGGGAAAGGGGATCAAGCCAGACGCTGCCGCTGCTATTATTTATCGACGCATCGGGGCCCTGGCGCCGCTCGTTCAAAGGAATCTGTCTTTCGCCTGCCCACCGCGTCGCCAGCTTCTGTTCTTCTACTAAAGTTCGCTGTTATCTTTGCGCGGATTAGGGATCGACTGCGATTTTCGATTGTCACTCCTCCTTCAGCCAAAGCCTTTGTTGCACGCCCGCCCGCCTAGCCAGACTGCGAGGCACTACGGAGTACGACGACGACACTACGACCGACTGGGTGCCTGGCCTGACTAGCCTTGCTAAATTAATCGCCCTGTGGGTACGGCCAGCTTGTTGGCGTGCCTGATCTCCCTAACGAACGTGCTTGTCGATGAGTGCGGGGAAGTCGAGCGACTCGACGGACAGACAGCTAGACAGCCTGAGTTGAAGGGCTGCTGCTCATGCACCTGCAGGCCGCGATGAGGCAGAAGCAGACAAGAAAATCGCATTCGGTCACACACACTTCATCACTTCATCACAGAGGACAGTCGCTCCGGCTAAAACGCAAAAGCGACTGGGCTGCGTTCCTTGCATCCAAATCATTCGTGATACCGCCACGTTGTCCGACGAATCGAATGCGCAACTGTTAAGCTTTCGCAGGGAGCCCGCATATCTACCTAGGCAAGTCGCATCTGGTTGTGGCGCGCTACGGACTTGCTGGCTGCGTCGATGCAAGAATACAAATAAAAGTTCCTGCGTCTGGGTTTCCCGTGACGGCGCCCGCTCTGCCCCCTGGTTCGCTGTCCATGAAACTGCCGCCCGTCGACAAGGGCATCGCGGCGGCACAAGAAGGTTGACCTTTATGTGACGTCCATAATGGTGCTGGTGACCTGAACCCCGCTTGCATCTTCCCCCAACCGCCCAAATCAAGAACTGGAATATGTCGCAAAGGGCAAGGCCGCTCGTGCATACTGTCCGCCAATCCGCAGCCCACCAGGCACAAAGTCCGCCGTGCAAGACTTTTGTCTGAGACGGCAATGAAACCAGAATCACACAACGCTGCAGACCGGAGAACGTCTACTCCGCATCTCAAATTCAACGTCATACTCCTCAACATCCATCTGCATTCGATCAGGAACCGTCTTCCATCTGCCTCATGCGGCATCTTCTAACATGTTCCGTTGATAAGCAACCTACATGATCATAAACTCGTCACCTCCAGCAATGCGGTGTGTGAAATGCACAAGACAGCATGCATGCCTTCAACTATGCGCCCTGTGAGCGAATCTTACACGCCCGGTACGACGATTGCTGTGCCACTATTGCAACGTTCCCTTTCCTATGCTGCTTGGACAGGTTTCCTTCATGTTAGCTTCTAGATCAATCTTCGTTCGGCCCTAAACTGTCTAAATTAGCACAAATGAATTTCTGAACAAACGCGGGAATAGAATTGACGGACCTTTGACCGAAGCAAAATGGAGGATGATTGAAGCGGTCTACACAGAGATAGAACAATAGTATTCCTTTCATCCATCAACCGGCGCATCCCCCGGGTTCTCGTTCTCTTGCGCTTGCTTGAATTCAGCCCTCCGCACGAAACGCTCCCCCTCTTTACACCGCTCATGAAATTCTGCCCAGCATCGTCCTTGTCCAATCAAGAAATTCTCCTTCCAGCGGAGGGATATCAGCGCACTTCTCTTCCTGAGGTCAGATATCTCCATTGCTTGTTGATATTGGCGTTCCTTCGCCTCTTCAATACGTGGGTAAAGAGAAGCAAGATCAGCGAAAGCGCCTGTGGGCGGAGGGGGTAGGTCGGTGAGTGATTTGAGCTGGGAAGCAGTCGTAGGAAAGTTCGGTGCTTCGTTCAGAACCATTGCAAGCCGTTCGGAGGGACCGAGTTCTGGATATTTGTCTACACGCGGAGTCGGTTGAACAACATCAGCATGTTGTGAGACTGGGGTTGAGTTAGATGAAGCTTTGCACGGGCAAATTGTGTCACATACGTAGTTGCTGCACATTGGACACCACCGGGCTCTTGGATGATAAATTCTGGAGCGCATCCTCTAGTCTTTTGAGCCTCTCCGGAACCGATCTGGAGTTGTTTTCCGGTTGGTTGCCTTCCATCTCTTCCCAGTCGCGCCCCAGAACATGTTCAAGTCTCTGAAGTCGTCGCTCCAGTAGAAAGAGAGTATGCAATGCCGCCTCCTCGAATTCGTCGGCCATGGCTGCGAGTGTTGGTGCTAGTCGGGTCTGGACGTAAGGTGGAGATGCAGAGGTTGTTTACGAGAGAACCAGTCCGCGTCGTTTCGGTTTGCCCTAAGTGGACATTTTTGGCATCCCTTGGCGCGCCGAGGATCTGGGGAAAGTCAACTCCAACCTCGTGCTCTTATCTTCTTACACCTATTAGATGTTGCATCACGCAATACCAGCCTTGAGCAGCGCTGCTTTCACATAACCCTCGAGTGGTCTCTGCTTCGGCTTGCGACCACATTTCTATCGTATGCTGGAACCCCAAGGGAGGAAGTTTCACACCCCAAACCGCTGAAGAGGATGGCGACGAGTTACTCAGCCATCCCCACCGAACCCGACGATGTCGACCATATGGCTTCCAGCACCGGCTCGTTGAGGGGGAGGAGGTCAGTGAGATTTAGCGACAGAATACCATGATCATTTGAAACTGACTGTGGCAAGTTAGACCTCGTAGAGGGAAGAGAGATGCCGGATTTCAAGGCCAAGCGACTTGGATTAGCAGTGTCATCAACCTCCTCAACACAAGTAAGATGCCGACTCGAAGCCACCATACCACGTGCGATTGCTGAATATACGATAGTTCTTGGGGCAGGATTGCTTGCTATGCCGTCAGCCTTGTCGAAAATGGGGATCGTTCTAGGTTGCTTCGTGATTGCCTGGGCTGGATTGACAGCTGGCTTTGGCCTTTATCTACAGTCTCGATGCGCCAGATACGTGGACCGTGGAAATGCCTCCTTTGCGGCCCTATCTCAGCTCACATACCCGAATCTCTCTATAATTTTCGATGCTGCCATTGCTATCAAGTGTTTCGGTGTTGGAGTGAGCTATCTAATCATCATCGGCGACCTCATGCCGGGAGTCGTCCGGGGTTTCTCCCCCGCTGCCGGAGACATCGCATTTCTTGTAGATCGTCAGTTTTGGATTACAGCCTTCATGTATGTATACCGTCTGGTGTCCATATTGCTTGATCTAACAGCGTGTGTAGGCTAATAGTAATCCCCCTCTCTTTCTTGCGGCGGCTTGACTCCCTCAAGTACACCAGTATTATAGCATTGTTCTCCATTGCATACCTGGTAGTGCTAGTACTAGCTCACTTCATCAAAGGAGATACCCTGCAAGATCGAGGTGAAGTCAGGGTGTTTAAATGGGCTGGTCCCGTCCAGGTGCTTGCTGCATTTCCCGTCGTTGTATTTGCATACACCTGCCACCAAAACGTAAGGTTTCCTCCTTAATTGATTCCCTTTTCTAACAAGCTTTAGATGTTTTCCATTCTTAACGAGATATTTGATAATTCGCATTTTCGAACCACAAGCGTAGTGCTCGCAAGTATTGGGTCTGCATGCTCCCTTTACATCCTAACGGCTATCACCGGATATCTTTCCTACGGTGATAACATCAGCGGTAACATAGTGAGCATGTGTACGTACAGAATATCTCGGTCCATCTCAATTTCTAACCGTTCCCAGATCCCCCAACAGCACCTTCTACAATCGGACGACTTGCTATCGTGATTCTAGTCATGTTTTCGTATCCACTCCAAGTCCACCCTTGTCGGGCATCTATTGATGCGTGCCTAAAATGGCGTCCACGACGCCGCTCAGCGCAAACCGAGACATCCCCATCACGCAATACACTTCTCAATCCTTCTAAATCGCATTCGATGTCCGCGGCCGAAATGGGCGAGCTTCGTTTTGCTAGCATCACAACCGTCATTATCGTTCTTAGCTTTGTGATGGCCATGACTGTCTCCTCTTTTGAAAAGGTGCTTGCGTATGTTGGAAGTACGGGATCGACGACCATTTCGTTCATATTGCCTGGTTTATTCTACTACAAGATTTCTTCGCCAGATTCAACGCACCATCAAAGATTGATGAAGGAAGATGATGACCAAGAAGAGTTTGAACCGGGAGGTGAAGAGGATTTGAAACGGGGCTGGAGAAGGAATTTATTACGGAAATTGAGTTTGGCCCTTGCGATATATGGGGTTTGCGTAATGATTATTTGTTTGGGTACAAACACTTTTCTGGTTGCGGCCCATTAAGAAGGGAAATGATGATCAGATTGGACGATGATAAACGCTTGCATTAGGAGTTAGAGAGAACTGCATAGCGGCGCATGGGGAGGCATTCGTTCCCGGTATTTTTCCTTGATTTTATACCTTTATTCTTATTTTACTTGCTGTAGACCATTCATCCTTTCTTTATTTCTCCAGTAGAACTTTCATTCCACCTCTTTACTTAGAATCAACCCAATCCATCTTATACAGAATATTCTACAGCATACCAGTAGATTTGCCTGATCACCCCACCACTGTATCATACAATGAGCTAGAAAATCTTCGTAGCTCCAAGCATCCAAACATAACGCCATGAACAATGCAGAATTCCCCTCCTCATGAACCGTACAGAACCTCGTCGTTTATGAAGAGGCGGGTTTAGCAACTGGGGGAATCAAGGACTTTGCCGCCGAATCCGCTTTCACGACTTGTTGTTTTATTTCCGAGACGCGGTATTTAGGTTCGAGGAGACCGACCTATACATAAACCCTCATTAGCCAATTTCCCTTGTAATTTTCCTTATATTTTTAACACCATTTGATCACCATCACCCTCCTCCTCCTCCTCCTCCTCCTCCTCCTAATCACCCTAAACGGATTCTCTGAGGCGATATTATATTGATCGTGGAGGGAATGGAAATGGAAATGGATATTAGGATACGCACCATCGACAACAACCTCCAAGCAGTATCACTAGGCTGAGCCCCAACACCAATCCAATACCTCGTACGCGTGCTGTCAAGCTTGATATCCTTGAACATTCTTCCGTGCGTGTCGCCTGGGAGGGGTTTTTGAGGGATGGGGTTGTAGGTTCCGAGGACTTCTAGGGGTTTAGAGTTCCGTGCTGTCCTATTGCAATTGTCCCATTAGCTGGTTTCATCTTTCTTGTATTGGGCGGGAGGAGGTGGTGTGTAGGGTGCGTAGGGTGCGTAGTGGTGGAGGAGTTGGGGGGAGGACGTACCGCGCATGCGCTACAACGATATTATAGAAAGGAGAATGTTTCTTGCCGAAGCGGGCGAGGCGGATTCGGAGGACCATTGTGAGCTCAGGGTATTGGGATTTTGGATTGGTGCAATTTAGCAATTGATTCAAAGCGCCCAAGTACACGGAGGCCTGGTCTGTCGAACGCCGGAAGATTTCCATGTCGGCGGTGGGAAAAACGTGAGGGCCGGTGCGGTGCTAGGATGTGATTGGTTGGGGGTGGTCGATTAGATAACCTTGATGATGAGGTGGGGAACGTCATTGTTGCGATAATCCATGGGATATGGGTTTATAAATTAGAACGAACGGACTGGGACATTAGGGTTCTCAAGCACGTTTACTGGAAATTGTTTTATGCGATTTTATCTGAGGCGGATTGAAGTCTACCTCCTAACTTTCTTTCTACGATTCACCTCTCTGATCTCCATCCCAAAACCCCCCCCAATCATTCCAATTCACCTCCCAAAACCAAACCCACAATGGCATTACGAGTAAATTCCTCTCTCCTCCTCTTACCTCCTCTCCCCTCTCCTTTCTAATACCCAAATCCTAACCCCCCAAAACAGACCCTCTCAGCCAAAAACGCCGCAGCCCTAGACCAAGACCTCATGACCGCCGGCGCCTTCTCCATAGACCAATTAATGGAACTAGCCGGTCTATCAGTCTCACAAGCCGGTACCTCATCCTTCTCCCCCCTCATATAACCCCCACACCCTCCAAGCTAACCCACCTACAAGTCTACAAACTCCAGCCCTTGAACAAAGGAAAACGAATCCTAGTTGCTTGTGGTCCAGGTAACAACGGTAAGCTTCATAACATCCCCAAGATAAAATATTAGATGAAGATAAGGAATAGGAACAAGGGGCTAATGAATGATATGTGTTTGTATAGGTGGTGATGGTCTAGTAGCAGCCCGTCACCTCTGGAACTACGGGTATCAACCAACAATCTTCTACCCCAAACAAAGCAAGAATGAATTATATGGAGTACGTTCCGCTCCTCATCCCCTCTGCCCCCCTTCAAACTCCCCCAAGCTAACCACATCCCCCCTAAAGCGTCTAACAAAACAACTACACGACCTAAAAATCCCCTTCACGGAAGACTTCAACGCAGCCCTAACCCAAACCGATCACATCATCGACGCCATCTTCGGCTTCTCCTTCACAGGCGAAGTCCGCGCCCCCTTCCCCAGCGTCATCGAAGCACTTCGAGACACAAAAATCCCCATTCTAGCTGTCGACGCCCCTTCATCTTGGAACATCGAGACCGGTCCCCCGGATTCCGGTCCAGGGAAGGGGTTTGAACCGGCTGCGCTTATCTCGCTTACGGCGCCGAAGCCGTTGGTCAAGTGGTTTAAGGGGAGGCATTTTGTTGGGGGAAGGTTTTTGAGTCTGGAAATGGCGGAGAAGTATGGCTTGGATTTGCCAAAGTATGAGGGATTGGATCAGGTTGTTGAGGTGGCGGTTGAGGGAGGAAAGTTGTGAGGTGGGTTAGGATGGTGATGTGGCTATGATGATGATACTGGTTTCAAGAAGCTTTTCTTGACTATAAAGACACTACCTAGGTACAATTAAACGACAGCCGAACAAAACCTTCCAACCATTATCCATAAAATGCTTCAACCCATTTTTAACACTTTCAAAATAGTGCGCCAGAAAATGCATCATAAAACAACCGAAATACAGTGCCGAGCCGTTTAAATCAGCGCAAAGATTTCATGAAAGACAGGCCGTGACCGAAATAGACAAACAGATTGGAACAGATGAACGCCAAACAATGCGGATCCTTGTGCCCGTGGAAATGGTGATCGCTTATTTTTGACCATAAATCGACGGTCGATGCGAAACGCTTGGAAAGAATGTGTGAGAAGGTAACAATGCCTTCTATGACATGCCCCGCTGTCTTGGGAAGATTACACAACATGGACGCGCTCGGGAGCTTTGGGAATCGTGTTGTTATCCCTCGCTTGTGTAGTGCTAAGACCCTTTTCAAGGTCAACTGTAGCCGGTTCGACGGGAGGTTCTTCAACCTTGCCCTTGTTCAAGGTGACATTCGCTTCATTGACCGTCTCAGAGGAGTCGCTGGGGCCTTTTTCGAGAGCTCGTTTGGTGCTTACAGTACCAGTTGTGCCAGATGTATCGGGGCGTTCCTTGGTAGTTGAGCCGTCACTTGCAACGTACTCATCGTATGTCATGCCAGCCTGCTTGGCAGCACGTCGGACACGACGGGTTCGATACAGCCAGACAATTTGAGAACCAAAGATGCCGATCTCCAAAAGGAGGCTAACAATAGGGTAAGCGTGATACACGACAAAGATGCGAAAACTTGGATGGTCGTCAATAAGAGGTAACTGACCAGACAATGTACAAAGATCCACCAAGCCAATCGAAAGTGTTCTGCGCAACTGCAATCAATGTTAGCATCCATGAGAAGCAAAGATGAAGGAGAGATCTAAGAGGCCAGGGGGGTTCTTACTCAGAGCCATGAGAGAGAAGAATGCTCCGGCCCAGTCTACAGTCAGAAAAACGAAGTCTACTTGAGATTAGCCCCGATCTCATACTTCCAGAGTATAAGAGCGCTTACTGATTCCGATCACTCGCCCACCCCTTTTGGCCAACTCGAAGTATGGTGGGATGAGGCCTACAGCCAGAATCACGGAGGCGACGATGGCTAACATGGTCATTGGCCATTCTACACCTCGGGAATACGGTCCCTAAGGAAGTGTTAGATAGTTGAGCGAAGAGAGGGCCAGGGCGGTCGCTTACTCGAAGGGTAAGAACAAGGATAACCTCTATTACACCAAATGAGATGCAGAGCATGAGTGTCACTAGAGTCGCTGTCCATGTTTTCCAACCACTGCATACAGTGAGCATAAAGCGATATACAGAAGGAAGAATTACACACTTATGGTATACGAGTGTCTGTCCCCAGCAAATCAGTGTCAAGGAGCCGAAGCATTGAGGCTGAATTTGTAAGGGCAAGTTGAAGTTCTGCTTGCTGTTAGTTGTGTGCTTGTGATACTGGCTGGGTGTTTCTTACCTGCACAATGGCATAGACTCCGAAAGGCACAGCGCCTGAACGCAGTTAGCAAAGCCGATTGGCAGAAAGAAAGGAAAGAGCTACAAGAAGCCCAGAGCATAAGCATCAGTCCGGGAAGGCCATCGGTTTTCTTGCGGCGCCAGTTATGCCAGATCCTGTCAAGGTTAAGCAACAGTCCCCACCAAATAAGGTTTTCTGGCCAAGCTTACTGTGGGATGATCTAGAGCACCCTGTCAGTTACCAGTTCGCTACAGGATCGTGAGGCGCTGGACTTACCTGAACGCACCAGCAGCTTTACCAATATGCTGTTAGCGAATACTCTCAACTATTGGAGTCCGGATGCCTCTTCACATACACTAAGGGGAGTTAGCTCATGATCGCTGCCTTGAAACGATGATACTCACTAGTGCCTATGGTCTAAAGATCAGGAACGATTTGATTAGCATACAAGTCCCCATGGTGATGGATCCCCACGCCCACATACCCCGAGAACGTTTGCAGCCTGCAGACGAAGGATTAGCACTTAGACAATGGTTGGTATGTTTAGAGACGCACAGGAGGAATGGATGTTTGAGGCGGCGCCATAGTCAGCGGCTATAGGCTATGGCGGACGAGTGTACTAGGTAAAAGATAAAGCAAGATTGACACGAAGGTGGAGGAACTAAAAGCAACGACGATGCCGGAGAGGCGTCTGGCACAGATGCTATTTGTACGTTGAGAGACTGATAGGAGACGGTTGCGAAGAGCGAGAGGACAGGGGAGGACAGGGGGCAACAGTGAACGAATGTGAGAGAAGAAACGGGACCGAGGGAAGGGATGGAAGTACAACGGCTGCAGTTTCCGCAAAGTTAAATGGGAGAAAGACCAGGCAGCAGGAGTCACAGGAAGTGCAGTTGAGAACTGTAAGGGACGTTGGAGAGAGGCAGGCAAGAGCAGCTGCCCCACCGCCATCGCCATCGTCACCGTATCAGAAGCCGGCTCGATGACGGCAAGAAAGATTTTCAGTGAATGACGGAGATGGTGTGTACGAGATGCCTCCTGCCTCTACCCACCAGGCCCTCCAGGAGACCGACGGCTCTTGGCGGCGTCGAGGAAGGCTGCAGTGGGCCGCGATGGAGGAGATGGAGGACATGGACGAGGCAGCCGGGTCGATGAAGCGGCGAGGCATTTTGCAGCCCGAGCGGCAGCTGCGCCTGTTCGAAAAAGAATCAGAGACAGAGTGGAAGTGGGCTTCGGTGGGTAGCAGTAG
Source organism: Rhytidhysteron rufulum CBS 306.38 (assembly GCA_000467735.1). Lineage (NCBI taxonomy): Eukaryota > Fungi > Ascomycota > Dothideomycetes > Hysteriales > Hysteriaceae > Rhytidhysteron > Rhytidhysteron rufulum. The sequence goes on from AJFL01002122.1 coordinate 40,213, forward strand.
CAGGTCGCGGTTAGCAGTTAGGGCAAAGACAGCAGCAGCAGCAGCAGCAGCATCTGGATGTTAGGAGTGGAGCGCGTCGGGGGGAAGCTACAGCGTGCATCCGTGGACCTAACTGGAGCAGATCCTCATGCTCGTTGGAAGGCCGTGGAGCGGAGAGTTACCTAGTTGTTGTGGGTTCGCTGGAGCGCGCACGCAAGGGCTGAAAGGCCGCCTGCCGATCGACGACCAGGAACAGGAGCGATGCCGAACCTGGTCCGAGCGCATCTGTTTCCTGCCCAATCACCCTCCAGGCCTGCGTCGCGTCTGTGTCGAGGCCTATCCAAGTCCTGTCGAGTAGTCAGAGTAGTCCAAGTGCTGTGTGTGCAATGAGAGACCACCGAATCCACTCGATGCCTAGGCAGTGCAGTTGGTCAGGTAGTCTGTCCGCTGCTGCTGCTGCTCATCATCATCGCTGCTGGCCGTGATTGACTGCGTGGATAAGGTACCGGATACCTGACACATTGCCTCCAACGTGCATGCATATACGCAGCCGCCCCATACATAATATGCCCCAGTGCATGCACGCCTGCCCAGGTCGTCTGCCTGTCCCCCATACTAACCATTGTATGTACGTACGTCCATAGCTAGGTACAGCTCTTGTAATTTGTTTTCTCTCCGCATCTGTGTTTCGAGCCCGCTTGAAAACCCGGACGGACTGCACGCATGGCTGACCGCCGCCACCGCCGTTGAGAGTGGCCATGTGTCCCTCGCAGGCTTTCGACCTCGGTCCTCTAGTCTAGTACGGCCACGGCCACGGCCACGGTCAGAATGGCAATGGCAATAGCACTGGCAATGGCAACAATGGCCTGCGCCGACCAATGTCTCCATCAGCTGGGGCAGCTCGCAAAGCGCGTTACGTACCGCATTCGCCCCAACCAGCTGAAAGGATGCCATCACCTTCTCGCCTCACATCTCCATGCCATTCGCCCTCTGTGATTGGCCCGCCCGACACAGAACCATGCAGGGGTGCATCTCCGCTTAGCAGCGAACCCTTAGCAATGCCCATCCAAACATTTGCTGCTGGCTTTTCCTGCCTGCCTGCGTACCTACTCGGTAGCCAGAAGGGGGCCTCCCGACAAACAACAACTACATCAGGACGCCATCAGCTGATAGCGCCCTGGGCCTGATTGCAATGCAAATTCTGATTCCTGCCATGACTTGCTGTCTCTCCTTCCCTCCCTCCCTCCCTCTCCTCTCCAACCGCAGCCATCAATCAACAAGGGCCCTGCCACCACCACCACCAATTACGGCAACAAGTGATCCATGCGAGGACGACATCACCTTGGCATTGGGGCTCCCAGCGCCTTGGGAATGGAAGACGATCAAAGATGGCACGGCCATCACATGCTGCCGCCCATGAAGACGCATCTCGCCGGCCTGGGCGTTGATATCAGAGAGTCATGGGCCGCGCTCGTGAGCTGCCCTCTGCCATTTCCCCATCCGAGCGCCGCGGAACCCGGCAACGGCTAGGACAATTTTCCCAATGTCCAATGCCAAAATATTCGCGGCTTCTGCGCTTGTCCACGGCGCTGTATGAAAAATTGCAGCAAGGAAATGTGGAGCTCGGTTACGACGAGGTACATACATCCTTCCTGGAGTACATATCTGGGCACTGCACACATCCGGTGCTAGACATACTACATCACAGCACCCCGATAGTCTCGTCTCCCACACCGAAATGCTTCCATATTCATGACCACTCCTTGCCCCAGCCTGGCCCGATTTGTCAGAATGACCCGGCCACGACTGAATGATTGCAGTGCACACGAGGCATCACTCCGCCTGTGCTGGACTTGAATAAGTTTACAGCACATGCCGTTTCTAGAACTAACAGACTGACCAAACTTCCCAGAAATCGGATCGGTACGATGCAGGTCCTTGTACCCCACAAGTATCATGGAGCATTCACAATCTTTTCTAGCAATTCCTTCCTCTTAGAGCAGCCGCGCAAAGCGCCAACGACCCTGTTCCTTCGATCAACTTCAGATCAGAGATCCATCCATCCACACCTGTAAATCATCAAGATCCCGACAATCCATGGCGTCATACTACCATTTATCCCACGCACTACTATGAATGGGCATTCGGTGTCCTTGCCAGGTTTATTTGCTGTATGGACTACTTAAATGTTCGTATGGTGTCACGGTGATCCCAGGATGTTTTCCTTGTGAAACAGAGCTGGAAAGTCGCCGTTGTGCAAATATACCCACTCAACACTATAGCAAGAAAACAGGGGATGCCAATGGATCGAAGTTCCCTACCATTCCTTCAGAATGAAAGCTAACGGCCGTATAGCATGGTAGGAAATCAGTGCACTGGGACTTGTCTTATTCTATGTGCATTAAACCACAGGTTCTTTCAAGGGGGTGGATTAATCTCCGTACATACCACCCAAGTACTGACAACCTATAAACAACCACGCATTTTGACCACCCTCCCACTCCCTTCCACAGCATCACGGCATCTCCTCAACCCAGCCCTACTGACCAACCACCCACCCATCCATATCCACATACCCATCTGCAAACCCGTTTCTATTTGACCTCATCTGCAGCCCATATCGAACTTACATGAATTCGGCCCCAGCTTTCTACGCCACATCACAAGGAACCCAGCCGGATCGGGTCGGCCCTCGAAGCCGCCCGCCCTGCAGCAAGCAAGCACGCACGTCACTGATACGTTGGAGCTGTCGCCAATAATACAACAAACAAACCAGCCGACGGACCAACCAACGAAAGCCGTTGCCTTTTCCCTATCTTCGACCATAATCCTGCCGCATATGAAGCAGTCTCGGCACGCGTAGATACGATGCATCCCGAAGAGCTTCGAGTTTAACTTCCGTACATACATGCCGGTTAACTGAGAACCTAGTATCGATCGGTTACAATCAATTCTATAACAAGCCTTATTCTACAGCTCTGACATCGCCTACGATGACACAGATAACCGCCCATTCGATACCCGAATTAACTTTATTCAAGGTTAAACGCGCCACCGTCACTATCTCGAACCCAAACGCAAACCCAATCTCATTCTCAACAACCTCGATCCATACATGAGAAACCTAATCTATCCACCTGCGAACCTTCCTGCCCACCACCTCATATTAATATATGCACCCCATCCCATCCAGGCCTCTCCCAACACAGCCTTCTCCATCCCCGGCATGCATGTCAACCCCCCAAGTACCATATACAATCACAAGCTTCCATCCATAACCACCTCTCAACGCCCCCCTCGATCATGTTCGGCACGGCGACCACCCACATATACATACGCATGCAAGCTCGGGAAGCCGATCGGTTAGACGAACCCAATAAACCCACCTCAACATAGACGCAAACCCACAGCCAGAACGTTCCATAGCCTGAGACAACTGACGAAGCGACTGACTGACTGACTAACCGGCTCCGAATGCCCGTGCTGTTTCTTTCAAATCCCGCCATGGCTTGGTATTGGATGGAGAGGAAGACAGGAATGAATGGATGGGTGGGTGGATGGCTTGACGTGGAGGGAATGTAGTGGTGATGATGGATCGATAAATAGATACCAATTAACTCAGCACCAAGTTTCACTACTGCGACTCTACTCATTCAAATATCCTAACAATGACATAAGATACGATGATTGGTTGATTGATTGATACTCATCATCTCGTGATTGCAAGGAGACGAAACTAGCTAGCTAGGTTAATCACCTAATCACCCAAGTACCTAAGTAGACAGGTGGTACGTATAGAGACGAGATACACAAGAGACAGACAGACAGACATACTACATAAAGCCAACACAAGTAAACATTATGAGAATAAACCCTTAGCATGCTATTATAAGGGACCAGAGAAAAAAAGGTTTGAATTACTACTTTCCTACATGAAGGCTCAAAAAAAAGGGGGAATAAAGTATCGAAGTGGTTAAGAAAACAAAGGAAAGGGCATGTCAAGAACAGGACACTGGGTTTGCGAAAAAGAGCTGCCAAACCCATGTCCGAAAGCGAACCACCAATGGATTAGAGAGAAGGGATAAGGTCTTTTTTCCCCCACGATAAAAAAGAACCTTACGCTGCTATCCACTGGCACCCCCAATATTTGCAATGCATCCCCCATCACAATAGTGAAACTCCCCTTCCATCTTTAGATAATATAGGGGTGAATGCTTCCTGCCCCCCAGCGAATCCAACGCCCGCTGAAACAAGACATTTTCGGATTGAATTGTAATATGCCGCTCCAAGCGGATGTCAACAACAACTGCTTCAGCACCCGGTGCTGCGAGTCGCTCATGCTTCTTCGGCAGCATCTGGTTCGTGCTGAAGCTGGCCGCTCTGCTCTCTGTTCATCCGAGCTTCGATCTCCTTCAACTGGCTTTCGCGGGCCAACAGTTCTTGCCTCTTCTCGTTGATCTCGCGTTGCACCTTGATCTCGATCTCGCGCAGCTTTTCCTCTTCGCGTCGCAGTTGTTCCTCCTTCAAGCGGACCGACTGGCTGGCAAGGTCTTCGGGGTTCATGGATGAATCGCTAGCGTCACATTAGCAAACTGTATACGACATTCATACAGACAGGGAATTGACTTACGCAGCTGCACCACCCTCAACGCTCTTGCTAAGCTTCTCGGTACGGTAGTTCTCGTACAAGAAGTCGTGCGTGATTTCCTTGAGGTCAGCAAGATGACTGTGGAGTAAAGCACTTCGAACGGCCAAGAAATCCGAATGGCGGGGGTTGTCTACCTCAACAATACCCCATGGGTACTGCCTGGCGCGTACCCGTCGACCGTTGACTTCCACCACATCCTCTGAGCCAACAATGGCGAATGGCATCAGGCCTCGGAGCTCTGCGTTTTCCTCGACGGTGTCCTCATCATCCTCTTCAATGTCGTATGGGAAGTTGTATACTGGGATGCGGTAGTGCTCAATATCTTCCATGACAAGCTTCTTCGACTCTGCCAGCTCGGCGGGTGTGAGGGAGTCTGCTTTGCCGATGACAGGGATCACGTTGACACGGGGTGACAATCTCTTCATGAGTTCAATGTCGAGTTCACGGAGACTATGATATGATGGGTAAGATGGCTGTTATGAGACATTTGGCAAAGGAAGCTTACCCATGTCCAGTTGGCGTGATGAAGTATAGAAGCACGTGTACACGATTGTCGCGGAAGCGAGGATTACGCTTGATACGGGACTCTTCGGCGAGAATATCATCGTATTGCCTCTCGAGGTATCCAACAATCTCTGAGAAACTTGGAGGTGTTAGTATGTGAAGACATTGTTGATGCAAGTGGATCCATTACCTGGCCTCGTTGTCGATCTGGTCGCCGAATCCAGGGGTGTCAACAATGGTGAGCGAGATTCGAGTACCCTCCTCATCAAGCTCTAGCTCTGGCAATTACGCGTTAGTGAATTGTTCTTGAGCTCGGATGCTTTGTCTACACGTTGTTTGGATCACCTACCGACTGTGATGGGCTTGATCTTGACGCCTTCCTCGACATGGGCGGTGGACGGGTCGTCGGAATCCTTGTGCTCGAGAACCTTCTTGCCGCAGAGAGTGTTGACGAAGGTGGTGCGTCCTGTTTTGATGAGGCTGTCAGCGCGGGGCCCTGGATGCATTTGGGCGCGGCCGAAGAGGTTGCGGCGTACCTGTTCCTGAAGCTCCGCAGACCATCAGACAGAACTGGATTCCCTTCTTGACATTCTTCTTCCTGCGGGTCTTAAGCATCTAATGAGAGAGGAATTAGCGCGCCATTCTGGCATTGAGGCAGCTTGAAGGACCCTGAGCCTAGGGATAAGGTGGTGTGCACGACGGGAAAGGAGAGGAGACGGAGAGGGCGTACCGAAGACATTGTCGGGGATGGTGCGGAGAGAATGAGACGGGGGCGACGGTGGTGGTGGACTCAGACGAGGCGAGTGAGAAGAAGATGGCGACGGCCTGAGCTGTCAAGGGATTGGTGAGGTGGATGGTTGTTGAGGGAGAGGCCTTGGGGAAATTTGTGGACGTTGGCAGATGCTCCTGCTTCAATGCAAAGGGGCTCGCTTGACCCTGGGCGGGCAAGCACGGCCGGACAACGTCTGCCCGCTCCGTATGTTGTTGCATGGGGGTACAACACAGCGCAGCGCAGCAGGCAGTGTAGCTTTTGCAACGCTTCACCCTGAGCGCTGCTTCATTTTATTATTGCTGTGCTGGCTAAACGCATGCTGCCACGTTGGATGCACCAAAACAAAAGGTATCAGCCTCAATTGCATCACCCGTAAACAAATGCAGCGGCAAATTATCTTCGAAACATCATCTCCTCTGCTATCGCTTCTTGCATGTTTCTCCTGCCAGAGGTCGTAGCTAGCTCTAACCATAGGAAGCTGGAGTAAACTCATTGATTGCCATCGGCTGCAGGAATTGATTTGGAGCGCTTCATCACGTGAGAACACAAAACGAGAGCGAGGTTGCTCAAACCACCGCCTCGTACGCTTCGGGACAGAATCCAATATATGAGTGCAGCGTCCGCCTGGAGCAGAGAGTCTCGGGGTTACTTTTGATATTTAGATGCCTGCCATCTGCAAAGCTCTAGAGCTCCTATCTACCAACACCTTCCTCAGCAACCCAACACGCCCGATCTCAGGGTCTCACGTGGTTTGGCGTTAGCTCGCCTTCCCAAAGCAGGGTCTTCGGCGGGTCTGCCAAGCCAGCCGTACCGTGGCTCGCCGCCCAAGCTTTAAGCTTCACCCCCACAAACTCGTCATCCGCGCCTTCATGAGCATTCGTGCATCTATCTGCCCGTCTGTGTGCCTTTACTCTGCCTTTCTCTTGAACTCCCTAGCGAACGCCTGTGCCTGACAACATGAAGATCATGAGGGGACCTTGCGCCGCCCTTTAGCTGTACCTGTTGATACTAATCATTCTCTTTTGGGAATGATTCCATAGCAGTCAACCAAGGCCCTCTCCAGCTATTCGACCACCAGAACACCGTCGCATAGTCGTATCAGTCCTCGTCCCGGTCTGCCATACTCACAGCAATGAATACTCGCCCCGTGATAGACGAATCCGCAGGGCCTGCCGCCCTGTCGGCCTCTTTCAACCATGACAACAGCTGCTTCTCCGTGGCCCTGGAATCCGGCTTTCGCAGTAAGTATCCGTGATCCTGGCTTTGCCCTGGGCTCATGAGCAACAGTCTTCTCCTCCAAGACATGCGAGATGAAGGTTGCTCGCGATTTCGGCGCCGGGATCGGCTGCGCAGAAATGCTCGGCAAGACCAAGTACATAGCGCTCGTCGGCGGAGGGAAGCAGCCAAAATTCCCCCAGAACAAAGTGAGCATCATGGAAGCCCCTCGACGTGATACGCGACATTCCAGATCGCTGACACCATCACCAGGTCATCATATGGAACGATGAGAGCCAATCCGCCTCCCTTACCCTCGAGTTCCGCACCCCCGTGCAGCGGGTCCGTCTTTCCCGTTCATACATTGTAGTGGTTCTCCTCAATAGCGTAAACCTGTACAAGTTCTCCGTGCCTCCACAGAAGATTTCCACTTTCGAAACAGCGAATAATCCATTTGGTCTGTGTTGTTTGGGAGACAAAACCATCGCGTTTCCGGGACGGACAGCCGGTCAGGTTCAGCTTGTCGACCTTGCTACCCGGAACGTCAGTATCATTCCAGCTCATGGCAACCCCCTGCGTGCCCTCGAACTGAGTCGAGATGGGGAGGTTTTGGCCACTGCGAGCGAAACAGGTACTCTCGTGCGAGTGTGGTCAAGGTCAAACTGCACCAAACTCGGCGAGCTTCGTCGAGGTGTCGATCCTGCAACCATCTTCTCTATTGCCATATCACCAGATAGCACTCTCTTAGCCGTATCATCTGACAAGTCTACATTGCACATTTTTGATCTTCCTATCGCGGCAGATAAAGCTCGCAACTCGCCTGCGCCTACCGGGATGGAGTCCGACGCTCTAAACCCCCATAAGTGGGGAGTCCTCTCCAAGATACCGTTGCTTCCACGTACATTCTCGGATACATATTCTTTTACTTCTGCCCACTTTGAGCTGGGAGAAGAACCACTAGGCTGGGGCACCGCTGGCCGCACCGCATCCAAATCACCGAGTTGGAATGCACCAATCCCTGGAGTGCCCGGTGGACGACCCCCGAAGGGCCTCATAGGGTGGCTTGACGAAGATACGTTATTGGTCCTAGGTGCAGGCCAAGACGTCAGGTGGGAGAAGTTTAGATTGGGTGCGTCACAGGATGGAAAACGGGTAGTCTTTAGAGAAGGCTGGAGGAAATATCTAGACTAGCATGAAGCATATGAGAAACACGCTTTCCTCTACGATTCATAAGCGAGGCGTTGTAGGGCTGGTATTGCATTAGATTGAACGTTCAAGAAAACGTAGTATTAAACACATATTATATTTTAGCAGAAGCCCTAGGCTTCTTTGGATTGCTTTTAAGGTTAGGTGGGTATATTTAATTTTTAGCGTAACTTGATCTAGCTCCCTCCGAGAATACACGTATTATCTACCTCCCTCCGAGAATACACGTATTCTCTAGCTCCGCAACGTACGAGAGCATTGCCATTGGACATGGACATGGGTCTGGCGAAGACCCAAAAATTATAAAACTGGGCCGAGGCTCCTTTGCTTCTGGCTTCCAAATCAGCTTACTGAACACATCATTATTCGCAGCTGTTTACGGAATCTTGCTAAGTACTTTTGTTTATTCATTCAGTTATAAACCTCCAATCCATTTCTACAATTGCGATCTTCCCTTCCTCTCCACCACGTCTACATTCCCTAATTTTCCCTCCCACAATGGCAGAAACAACTCTCCCCACCCCACCCTTCTTCCAAGTCCCCAACCTCGACAATTTCCGCGACGTGGCACTCTACCCCGGCGGCCTACCCACTTCCACAGCCGATGAGAAGATCCGTCCGGGCCTCTTGTACAGGTCGGCGGAGGTGGGGAAGCTTGATCGGGCGGGTTGGAAAGCTGTTCGTGAGGCGGGTGTGGGTGTTGTTTTTGACTTGAGAAGTAAACCTGAGGTTGATAAGGGTTGGAATGGTATCACAGGTGAGAATAAAGATTTGAGTGTGAGGAGGGGATGGGAGGTTTTTATGGAGGAGGAGGGGGTTAGGAGGGAGTGGGTGCCTGTTTTTAAGGAAAATGATTATTCGCCGGAGAGGTTGGCGGAGAGGTATTTGAGGTATATGGGGGAGAGTGTTGAGGTTGGTTTTATGCTTTTTTCATATCAACGTTCTTTTTTCGTCAACGAAATCCTTCATATATTCTTCAGACCATGTCTCTGCTTTCAATCATCCATAAACCACATCATTTACCCAAACCCGCACCACTAACCAAATTCAGGGTTTTGCCCAAGCATACCTCGATATCCTCCAAGACGCTGGTCCATCATTCCGCCAGATCATTCTCTACCTAGCTTCTCTGTCACCTGAATCTCTTCCCCCAACAGCTAAAACAGATTCATCGTCTCCACCTGGAGCGTTGATTCACTGCACAGCGGGCAAAGACCGCACAGGAATCTTCTTCGGGGTCCTTCTCTCCTACCTCGGCGTCCCAAACCACCTCATCGCCGCTGAATACAACCTCACCGATCTCGGGCTACAGCACACGCGGGATGCAATAGTAGACCGATTAATGCAATCCCATGGGTTCAAGAAATTTACCTTGGCGCAAATGCAAGGTAACCAAATGTCTTTATCTGATCTCGCGGATGCAATTGCGAAGAAGGGAAGTCATGGGGGAGCGAGTGAGGACGTAGGAGATGTGGAGGTTCCGCCTGAGATCAAGGAGAAGGCGAGGCAGGCGGGGTTGAGGATGATTGGGGCTAAGAAGGAAAGTATGATTGCTGCGCTGGAGGTTATGGAGAAGGAGTGGGGCAGTGCGGAGGGGTATTTGAGGAAGGTGTGTGGGTTGGGGGATGAAGAGTTGGGGAAATTGAGACAGGTGTTGGTTATTCGGGCGTCTTGACTGCATAGACAAGAGAATCTATAGATGTGGTGGGTATAGAGTAGTCGAATAGACGAGCGTAAGAGAATGTTTTTAGACGACCGCAATTTCCGAGTATTTGCTTGGGGACATTCCCGTTTTTAGAAAGAGCGTCAGCGACTGGTCCTGCTGCAATGGGCCACGAAAGTACCAGGCAACTTCGCCTTCGTCTACACCGCCCATACAACAACACCAATTCAATCCTCAAACCTCCACATCCACTATCATCCTCATACAGCATACAAGACCTATACCGCATTGCGTGATCATCCAATACCCATCACTTCCTCAGCACACCTACGTATCACGATGCAGCTTCTCCTCTTCCCTACGATCATACTCACCCTCCTCTTCACCAACTACGCTATGGGCCTTCCTACCGGCTTGGACCCATCTACAAGCTACTACTTCCTCGAAGCCCGCAAAGATACTGCCCCAGGAACAGCGTTGACGGGAGTGAGTAATATACTCCAGTTGAAGTGTCTTGGAATACTGACTTGGGGTCGAAAAGGTCTACGCTTGTGAACATGCTGGGTGGAAAGGCCATTGCTTTCACCTCATTCAACCTGCGGACGCGTGTCGCGACGTACATAAAGAACTGTATGTTTCGGATTTTCTGATTACACTGCTTGATTTCCTACGAGTAATCAGTCTGTATCTGTGTTCATTGCTAATATTCTCGTCAGTGGCAAGACTGTCACGGCGTTTGGACCAGATGAGAAGTTTTCGTGTCAATTGTATACGTAAGTGGTTCTTCTTTTCTTACCTCATGCGAGGTTATTGATACATGATGGCTAACTAAAACAATAGCAACCGCGATTGTTCTGGAAAGAAGCACCTAGACCTCAAGTACCCGGGCACAGCGAATGTAGGGAAGAAATGGAATGATAAGGTTCAGAGCTTCAAGTGTCAAGTGGAAACTTAGACTCCAGGAGATGGCACTCTGTTCACGATGGGAGAATAAGGGTCGGGGCATGAGATTTATAGTTTTATAGATTTATAGATTGAGTGGACTTGTTTGACTCCGGCAGGGATGTCTCGTATGGAATGACAGGATCCTAAGAACTATTGACTTGCCTTTGGTGCGTGTGAGCACGAGTACTTATTCCTGCTTCAGAGGTGTACACTCAAAAAAACCATGTCTCAAGTATCTCAAATGTACTTCTAGTTCATTCAAACCAAGGACTAGGAAAGCAAAGTAGTGCTTCTGGAGAAAGGAGTGTTATTGAAGTTTGAGTGGGGAGCCAAATAATCGATTAACATCATAAAAACCTCAATTTACTAGTTGAAGTACAAAAAGTAAACATGCCAACCAAAATGGCGACATTCACTCCTCTACCTCACCAACAATCCGAACCTTAATACCTTCACTCTTCAAATCAGTCATCCCAATGAAACAATCATTAGTAGTCAAAACATCCCTTTCCTCAACCGTATCCCAAATCTCCAAATCAATTGAACGGAAAAGCAGCGCCAGGCAGAAATATAGCTCTGATATCGCAAGACTAGCACTAATCAGTATCCCCATCCAGCAAAGTTCGAATAAATGGTACACTTACTTCATACCCAAGCAGCTTCGTGACCCCCGACTAAATGCAAATAGATATTTAGTCAGTCTCGGGTTTTCGATCCATCGTTCGGGTTTGAAGGCAAATGGTTCGGGGTAGATATCTGGGTTTGTGTGAAGGAGGTAGAGTGATTCGGCCACGGGGATTCCCCGTGGGATGGTCCATTGCTTGTATTGGAGGTCTTCTTGTGTGGCGATTCGATAGTGTCGAGAGGATACGCCGTGAGCGACTCGGAGGCCTTCGTTTATAACAGCGGTCTGTTCGTGCTTAGTCAACACATTAGGGGTATATATATGAAGCAGTATACTTACTAGATAAGGCAATGCCTCCAATTGTGGAAGTGAGACCTCTGTCGATTTATTCGGCATGACCGTTTTCAGATCCTCTCTGAGCTTCGAACCACACTCCGGATTATTCAGAAGATAGAACGTAGTAACCGCTAAAGTCCTCGCCGTAGTTTCAGTCCCTGCACCCAAAAACACCGACGCCTCTGCCATGAGTCGTTCAGGTCTTTTCTCTTCCTCAGGCATGTCTCCATCTTTGATCTCATGGAAAATCGTTCTATGCCCCCCACCACTACCACCACTCTTCCCATTCCCATCCTCATGCATGATCTTCTCGATCTTCTTTTGAAGAGACATATTGAAATCAGTCGCGACTCCGGCTGCTGAGTTCAACAGCGCAGCAACTCGTGGTGGCAGATCAAATAAACTGTTAATTACCCAAGGGAACTGCCGTCCAAAAGGTCTCAGCTGAACTCCCTGATGCAAAAGATCCATCCACTGTTTCCCATACTCCTCTTTCTCAAGACTCCCCATACTCTCCCCAAAACAATATTCAGATATCACATCCATGGTCACTGCCGCCATTGCAGCATTCAAATTCACCACTTCCCCCTTCGCTTCCTTGAACCTTTCGATTAGTTTGTGGACTTTTGAGATCACGAGCGGTGAAAGAGCTTGAACGTTCCGCTTGCTGAAGAAATGAGATACGGCTGTTCGACGCATGCGATGGAGGTCGTGATCCATGGCTTCTAGCATCCCGGAAGCCAGTTTGCGGGATCCGGCGTGATGCCACCAGGAGCAGCGGTCGCGTTTGTGGGGACTGGAGGTGTAGATGCGATCGAAGTAGTCGGGGTCGTTGATGTGGATATGGAGCGGAGTGATGCGGATGATGGGACCTGGGATGGTGAGGTTAGTGTGGAGTAGCTAGGAGGTGTTATATAAAGATATATAAGGGTTATCTACCATATTGTTCGTGGAGTTCTTGGATCTTCCAGAGGTATTGGAATTTATGTGGGTAAACGTCGTAATAACATTCATACCAGAAGGTTAGAGCTGCGAGCTGGGTGGTTGTTAGGTTGGATTGAGTGAGGTGGGGATGGAGACTTACCTTTGGACCGGGAAATGTGGAGAGGGGGTGGAAGTAGAGACGGTATATGCCAATAATGAACCAATATGCCAGCCAGAGGATGGTTGCGGATATGAGTACATGTTTTAGTCCTGGCTGGTTGGAGTTTGAGGGGATTTCAATCTTGTTCATTTTTGTTTTTCTTCCTTGGAAGGGATGGTGGTTGAGCTTGTTGGTTCAATCATTCTTGATACCCTCATCTTGTCCATTATTATATTGAATCCCGGAGAGATCTGAGAATAAGCGGAGACTTTCACGTAGTTGGAGAGCACTATTAATACAATGTGAGAGCTTGTTGTTCTCTAGATGACCTTTAAGTTCCTTAGTGTACGATGTCAACCATGGGTCTCTCATTCTTATATCAGTGTAAAGGTTAAGGCCGTTCCTTTAGACTCGGTAACATTGTTAGGACGACATGCTGAACTATGGTACTGTCAGTGGTTATGGAGTAATAGTGTGAAATAGCTCTTACTTCTTGAGATATGGATGTTCATTGTAAGCAAATCAGGGACTTAAGCGCTTATGGAGATGCATTAGTTGATTCGTTTACCGTTTAGGGGTAAGACTACTCTAGTTGGCTTTTAGTTTATGTCGACGGCATGTGATATATTGAAGTTACAAATCCTTCTAAGGGATAATAGCTTTTGATATCGATGTAAACCAAGTCGTTTATTGATATACTATTAGTAGATATTATGTTATTGGTCACTTACCTGGTTGTACGACATAGATGAATTGACGTCATACATACTCCTCACCAACTTCATCGCGATGCCTGAACAACCATCACACATTTCACAACCTCCAACATGTCCTCCCAAAACTCATCACTAAAAGGCCAAGCCTTCCTAGTCCTCTGGGGAGAAATAAACTCTAAAGACACCAACGAAGACGAACTCAATGACTGGTGGACAAACGAGCATTTACCAGAGCGTATATCGATCCCTGGTTTCCTTCGCGCAAGACGATACTGCGCATCGGGGAGCAGTGCAGACCTGCGAAAGTATATGGCGTGTTATGAGGGGACGGCATTGGATACATTCACTTCGAAGGAGTATATGGCTGCATTGGAAGATCCAACGCCGAAGACTTCGCGGTTCATGCCGATGCTTGCTTCGATGAATCGGTCAGCTTGTTCAATTGTTTCTTCGGTGAATAGATCTGGGTTTTGGGGGGATAAGAGTGAGATTATTGGGGGTGTTGTTATTCTTTTTGTTTTCTTATTCCCGAATGAAAGAGGGCCTTCGAGTGATGGGAAATCGAGTATCTTGGATTGGTTCAAGGAAGGCTTGACTACGGAAGTGATGGAGCTTCATCCTAGTGTGTCAGCGCTTCATATTTTTCAACACGACGAGAAAGTGACTCTCTCCGGCAGCTCAAGTAAATCGTACTCAGAGGTCCAGTTTCAGAGACGCGCGGACTCATCAACACACGAGAAGTATATCGGGCTGGTTGAAATCTCATCGACCAAGTCCATCCCATTCACTCCGCGTCTAATTGATGATCAAGTCGAAGAGCTCATCACTAAGGAACTACACTCTCGGTCCGCGGAGGTCATCTCAGTGGATACCTTTGAACTGATGTGTTCACTAAGCACATAATAAACAAAAATATAGAATCAATCTCTTAAGAAGGAGAAAACAGGAAAGAAAAAAAATAAAAGCGGCAATAAAATCAACACCGACCAGGTGCTGAAGGAGATGCCCCAACCATCGCATCACCCCGTGACTCACGCCTAATACAATCGTAGTACCTACAATCGTACTTAATAGAGCCTCCGTAATTGCACATCTCGTGTGGGGCGCAGGACTCGAACTATGGAGTTCGGTTGGCTGCACACACTTCATGTGTCGAAGGCCAAACTTATATACCGCTGTACCATGGCGGGTTATGAGAACGGTGAGTTTGACAAATTTATATAGGTTAAGGCGTGCGCTGAGGTGAAGTGAGGTTAAATGAGGTAAAGTGAAATTAAGTGAATGGTGGCTGGGCCAACGCCACCCGCCACACAGTGACTTGTTTACAACGCGTTGGTTTCCAGGTGAGTTCAATATTGTAAACAAACGACCCCCGAAGCTATAAATATCTGGATTACGTCGAATGCTTAACACCATCTTCACACTCGCCTTCCACGCTCGACTCATCCTCCGCGTTCTTCTTATTCACCGCGTCTCTCTTTACAAAGTATCTTATCAAAAAGATACTCCCGAATTCAAGCACACTCACTCCGCTCATAACACTGAATCCCATATGGAACCTCGGGGCATACTTACCAACATCTAAGATCAAAACAGGCACCCAAGCAATAAAAGCCTGACCGAAAGTCTGTGCAACCCCAATAACAATAGCTCGTTCCTCCATATCTTCATGCATGATTTCGATAGCCCAAGCATACAGGACGGGCCAGAAGCCCCAAGACGCGGCGTTGATGAGGTATCCGAAGAAAGTGGCGCCGTAATTAGGTCCAACAGCCACGGTGACCATTCCGATGAAATTGAGCGTCTGCAAGAAAGAGTACTTCCGTCAGTAGCAAGTTCAAAAGTTATAAAGCTGACGAACTGTATGTGAACTTACTGCAGGTATTACCAATATCTGCCATCGTTTATTCAAACCATCAGATAACCATCCATACAACAACGTAAACACCAACCCCGTAGCCTGACCCGCCGTCGGAAACAGATTAATCTGATACACCGAAAACCGATCCAAACTCTTCAACCAAACCGAGAAGTAATTCAACGGCTGCGTAACCACACAATGACATATCAACGTAAACGTGAACACATACAACGGCCAATGGGTAACAATCTTCTTCACCTTCCCCCAAGACAACGGAACCGGTTTCCTACGATCGATCTTCGCCATACGCAAAATGTGGAGTTGTTGCTCCTCGGGTCGCATCCATCTCGCTCGCGTCGTATACGGGTTATCTGGGATGGCGTAGAAACCCCATAGGGGTCCCCATATGGATATAATGCCGCAGAAGATGAAGAGGTAGCGCCAGCCTGGGAGATTATTTACGCCGTTCATGCCCCGGTAGATGGCGGCCTGGAGGTAGCCGGAGAACATGCTTGCGGCGTAGCTGGCTGAGTAGAAGATTGCTATACGCTTAGAAAGTTCTAGGAAGTAGGTTAGTCGAGTGATGTTGTGTGGGATGGGGGATGGGGTGAGGTACCTCGTGGTGTATACCAACTTCCCATTAACGTGAGGACTCCGACTGCGAATGGGGATTCTAGCATTCCTAGTAGGAACCGTAACGCGAACACTACTTTTACGTTTGGGACTGCCGCGAAGCAGAAGGTTAGGATTGACCATAGTAACTCGACGATTGGGAGGTAGATCGAGGGTCGGACTGTAGGTATCTTAGCCTCACTTCGGGTTCTTGGGATAAGAGTGAATGTCACTTACTTCTGGTAAGTAGGAACTGTGACGGGATCTGTCCGACGAGATACCCGCATGTGAAAAACGTCGTTAGGAGATTATATTGATTTCCCTGGTGATGATCAGTATCAAGTACTTGCATTGAATGACGAAATCGGATAAAAACATACCTTGAATTCCAGATCCTCCTTCATCCCGCTCACATACGCATTGGTAATATTAGTTGAATCCAACAGGCGTATGAAATACCCGAAAGTAGCCCAACTCCTACTCTCGCATTAGCCATCCATCCATCAATCTATTCACACTCCCAACTCTTCAAACCCTCAACCACTTATCATAAAGTCCGGACCAACAAAATAGATATCCAGAAAAGGTAAGCAAAGAAGACAAACTCACAAAATAAACCAATCCAACTTCCTAACCAACTTTCTCTCCTCCCTCGTCCTAACCCCCCCATCCCAAACCACCTCTTGAATCCTCTCCCATCGTGTTTGCTTGACACGATCGTCCTCTTGTCCTGTACCCGCTTCCTGTACCACGTGTTCGGAATCTCCTTTCGAATCCGTCGTCGCCATTCAGTAGTTCAAGCACAAACTTTACTAGGAAGCTTGGTTCCGAAATGTCGGGAGTCAAAATACTTCGGGAGCGGGAAGAAAAATTGGGATATTTTGAGTGGAGATTCGGGCCGGTACCGTGGATGGTTCTCGTGGGGAATACCAAAGTTTTGGATTTGTGTATGAGAATTGGAGGGAGATAATTACTGTTTTTCCCTTTCTTCTACTTCGTGGTTTATGATGTTAACATTCTGGTTAGATGTACATGCATGGGTTCATCGGCTACCCTTGAAATAGAGACAATATAGTACGGAATGGCGACATGGACAGGTCTAGATATATGAATCATGCGTGCAAGGGTAATTGTTAAGGCCGAGGGAGTTACTGATTCGTGTAGGCTGTTGGGCTTATCTGCCGTGTCTTATGATATGACGAATTGGGGGGATGATTCAGTGGTCGGGAATTTAGTATGACGGTGAATTGATTTCTCAAGGGTTTGTGATAGCTACTCCGTAGATATCTCAAAACCAAGTTATCCCTACGCTATACCACGATAAATACGAGATATCAACCACTTAACACTGCTTCATTACTAATCCCCCTGATACACATCATACTTATACCTACTCCCCACATGATCATCTCTCAACCCCCTCCGCCCCTCCCCATAAACCCTCTCCCTCATAGTACCCCCCTCCCCTCGTGGTGCATATCTCCCCCTCTGCCTCAATTCGGGGACCAGCAACTCCACTAAGTCTTCAAAACTCCCAGGGCTAGTAACATAACCCACATTGAAACCATCTAAATCCGCAACTTCCATCCACTCCTCCAAAACATCCACAACGCGTTCCGGGTCACCCACAGGAACGGGTCCATTGCCTCCGATTGATACTGCTTTTCCGATGTTGCGAGGCGTCCATGATGGAATATCATTACCGTGGTATTTTAGACTATTTACGAGGGAGTGAACTCGACTGTCGACGGTCACGTCGTTGGGCGTGATTTCGGTATCTAAATCTATTTTACTGAGATCGATTCCGGAGTTGCCAGAGTAGAATGCTAGACCTGCTTCGGGACTTGCATAGGTTAGGGCTTCTTGGTATTTTTGTTGGGCTTCTTCGTTTGTGCGACCGATTATGGGTGTGATCACCGCGAAGATTTTGACGCTTTGGGGATCCCGACCTAATTCTGCTGCTTTTGCTCGGATGGTTGCGACTCGTGGGGCGAGAATGTGAGGGGAGGGTGCTGCTACGAAGACGCCTTCTGCGTGGGTTGCTGCAAAGGTCATTCCGGTTCTGTGGAGGGGTTTAGGATTCTATTTATTAAGGTATGCTGGCTTTGGTTTGGACTTACGATGAAGTGCCTGCTTGGAATAAGAAGGGGGTTCTTTGGGGGGATGGATCGAGTATGTGAGGGGCATCTACTGTGAAGTTCTCAGACTTGTGGTGGATGAACCGGATGCGGTTATAGTCAGTGTAGACTTCATTCTCTGCATCTTCTTTCAGGGCATCATCGGCCCAAGATCCTTCCCAGATCCTAAAGGCATCATTAGCAACGACATGTCACAGATTCCAAGGAATGGATAATCATTCTAACTTACTTGTAGAGCACTCGTAAATAGTCGTCCGCAATCTCATACCTCTTATCATGCTCGACGAAAGGCAAACCAACCTACCTAAGAGCTTAGTATAAAGTTGAGGAATGGTAATATCTTACTTACAGCTTTCGCCGCAGATTCCTTAAAAGAAGTAACAATATTCCACCCAAACCTCCCTTTGGTTAAATGATCCAACGTACTAAACCGTTTGGCAACCACAAATGGCGATTCATAACTCGTACTCGTCGTAATCGCGAATCCAAGATTCTTAGTAACCGAAGCCATTGCCGTGACTGGCTAACAGAGAGTGTATCAGAAAGTGCATTCACACATTCAGGTAATATCGATCAAACTGACTATTGCGGGATCACCCATCGGATACTGGCATGCTGTTCTGACAGTCGGTTCTGCACTCCCCTTGTACACATCATGTTGTCCGTATGTGTCAGCCAGGAACAGGGCGTTGATATCCCCGCGTTCGAGTAGCTGGGCTAGGTCTGTCCAGTATGTGAGGTCTCGTCGTTTGTCTTTGGATCTATCAGATTTTCGACGCCATTGACCGAAGCTTAGGTGGCTTGGTGAGAACATGTCGAAGGCGTTGATGAATATTCGCTTTTTAGGCGGCGTCTCCTTTGACGTGCCATTCTCAGTCGGGTGACTGTTGTGTTCTTGGGTTGCCATGATGGGTAAAGCAATAATTGTTCTGAATCCTTATTCTGTTTTCTTGGAAAAGTGAAGCTTTTGTAGGTTGCCCATGTAGAAACACTGTTCTGGTCATATGCAACCTAGAATCATCAACCTAGATCTTCAAATCCACTTAACTAAATCTAACTGCCGAACCAAGCGCCAACATAAACAATCCAAATCCTAATCA
Source organism: Rhytidhysteron rufulum CBS 306.38 (assembly GCA_000467735.1). Lineage (NCBI taxonomy): Eukaryota > Fungi > Ascomycota > Dothideomycetes > Hysteriales > Hysteriaceae > Rhytidhysteron > Rhytidhysteron rufulum. Next base: position 59,617 of record AJFL01002122.1, read on the forward strand.
CTGCTATACGTGCGATAACGGATACCTCGGCGTAAGTAGGTGATAGTAATACTCTTGTTGCGACTCGACAGCTGACGATATCCCACCACCACTTTGCGTGCTAGCGGGCACCTGACTCGTACAACCTCAACCCCAGCATCCACCACCTCAGCAACCTGCACAGTCACGATGCAACTGCAACTATTGCTGCGGAGCACGGCATGTAGTTTGAGGTTCCTAGGTTTAGGTCCGCATGCTGCAGATTCGATTCGCTACCAGCTGGAACATCTCACTCGGCTCCACAATGACAACAGAAGCACATCATGCAGGGAATATGCGGCATCGGCTGTTGTAAATATGTCTTTGTACCTTGAAGAAGAGCAATCGAGCTATATCGTAAAAACCTCAGAGTCTAAAGGAAATCATGGCGAAATCTCGTTTGGAAAGTATAAGAGATCATCTTCAACCAATTGAGGACTCTGCTGTTATTGTAGAAGATAAGGCAGAGATACCGACTGTGGAATCGGATGTGAAGTTTCCTTCTGTTAGGACGGTTTTCCCGCCTCTGGAGTTAGAAGAACATCCGATTGATGAGGTTCGTTCTTTGCGGGTGGTTGTTGTTGGAGGTGGTATATCAGGTATCACATCAGCGATACTGCTCCCCGCGAAGGTACCAAAAATCGATTTAGTGGTTTATGAAAGGAACTCGGATATTGTAAGTAACCTGGCCAGTTCCTAATAAATACTTTTAACGCTTTTCCAGGGAGGAGTCTGGCATAGTAATGTTTATCCCGGAGTTCGCTGTGACGTTCCTGCACATGCCTACCAATCAACCTTCGAGCCTTCGACATCTTGGAGTACAGCGTATGCTGCCGGTGCAGAGATAAAAGCTTACTGGAAGCGTATAGTGGAAAAATATGATGTTGGAAAATATATCCAGCTGAACAGCCGTGTGGTGAATGCCAAATGGTCAGAAGAGAAGGGCAAGTGGCTAGTTTCAGTTGAATCAAAAGACCGTACTTTTGTCGATGAAGCCGATTTCTTGGTTACAGCTACAGGCCATTTCAGTGACCCAAGATTACCGTCTTATCCAGGAATGGAGGAATATCAAGGCCATTTACGACACAGTTCGGACTGGGATCCAAATTTCGACCCGACGGGAAAGAGAGTTGCGCTTATAGGGTACGTCGATAGCCAGAACACCATGATATGAATACACTGACATTGATTACAGTAATGGAGCATCTGGTCTACAAGTCCTACCAGCTCTACAAAAAGCCGCTGCACACGTGGACCACTACGCCCGCAACAAAACCTGGGTAGCGGCGCCCATCGGCGGCGAAAACTTCGAGCAATTCGTCAGCGACAACATCGAAAAAGCGAAATCCAGTCCCTCCGAATACCTCAAATTCCGCAAGACTCTAGAAAGCCAACTATTCAGTCGATTTGGAGGAATATTCAAAGGCGGGGAGAAGAACAATGCTGCTAGAGAATCTATCACGAAACTTATGGCTACCCGTCTTGGTGATAGGAATGATCTTTTGGATGCAATTCTTCCTGATTTCGCGCCGAATTGTAGGAGACTTACTCCCGGACCGGGGTATTTGGAGGCTCTGGTTGCGGAGAATGTGGAATATATTACTACGCCTATTGAGAAGTTAACAGCTACAGGAATCCAGACGAAGGATGGTAAGTTGAGCCATTGCTAAAAGGCAGTTCATGTAAACGGCTACTAACACGTCCGTAGGAGTACTGAGGAACGTAGACGCCGTCATCTGCGCAACCGGCCACGATATAAGCTTCAGCACTGCATTCCCCGTCGAAGCCAACGGCACCGACCTACAAACAGCATGGCGACCTGGGGGTAACCCAGGATTCCCCGACAGCTACCTAAGTCTCGCCGCCCCAGGCTTCCCAAACTTACTCATCCTACTTGGTCCCAATGCAACAGGACCAGCAGGCACACTTACGCATTCAGTAGAAAACCAAGTGACCTACGTAGCCAAAGTCCTAAGGAAAGCTTCCAGCCAAGGAATCCGAAGCATGGCTCCCAGTGCAGCGGCAACGCGGGATTTCAGGGCGTATTGCGAATCCTTCTTTCCTCGGACCGTCATGAGTGAATATTGTAGCTCTTGGTATAATGGAGGAATCAAGGGAGGGAGAATTCATGGTATATGGCCAGGGAGTGCAACGCATGTGAATCTTGTTCGTAGAGAACCTCGCTGGGAGGACTGGGAATATACATATGTGAACCCTCAAGGAAATAGATTCGGTTGGTTGGGGAATGGTTGGACAAAGAAAGATGAGGTAGCTGCCGAGGGTGCAGAGGATGTTGACGTAGATTTGACACCTTGGTTGAAAACTGAGGCTTTAAGTGGTGAGGTGGATTTGAAGGGTTACCATGAGAACTGGTGGGATGCTTGAGATTGGTAGTACGCAGAGTATTGAGAAAGGAGATTGCCTAGGTAGAAGTTAGTAACCTGGCATAGAGGTCTGAAGGATCTTAACTGTTTCAATCCATAGAACCGTTGGAGGGGTATTTATCAATCTCTCTACTTCGTCCTCAAAACCATCATGAATCACATCACACATTTCATATCCCACTAATACAAAACATGAAGTAAAATTTCGGCAACCAGGAATGCTATCCAATAAGAAGCCGAGTCAAGCTCTACATCAAACAACCTCACATAACCACCCATCCACCTCCCTCCACAGTGAAAGTAAAACGTGCCTCCACAAAACAAAAACGCCTCATTAAAAGCCCCAAAAAGGAGACGACGCAGCAGACTACCCTAATCATGCATGCAAACAATCCTCAGCGGCTCTTTCGTCATGAAGTGAATCGATCCCTAAGGTAATAACAAAGTATTTGGAAAGCACCCATCCAATCCCATCTAACACAGGAGAAGAGAGAGAGATGAAGAAAGACGTGAATACATGAATGGGTTAGAGGGGAATTGAACAAGAAGTGAAGTAACTAAAATAAAAGAGGCAAACTCAAAATGGTATTCTTCCGCATTTCAGAGAAAAGAAAAAAAGGCAACAAGTAGAATAAAAACCTCCCGCCAACAACCAACTACTCGATGATGGACTTTGTTGTTTCCAATTCATCCAATTATCTCTCATACTAGTGTCGTGCCCAAAATTTGCTAAACGCACCAACTCCATTGAGATGCATTGTGTTGATTACTCCTTCTGTCCTTCATTGAGAACTAACTCGGCCACAATCTGGCATCGCTCCTGGTTAGGATGTTGCAGACTCAACTTGATGGTTCTGTGGCCCGCGCTGCCACCGCTAAGTCCATCATCCAAACACTTGACATCCCGACCAGAAATGACCTGTCGTAATCGTCCGTTCTGCGCGTTTCTGATCTCTACAAAGTCGGGGTCGAAGAGAAGAACATACGGACCATAGAGGGCCGCACTCTTAGCTTTTCCGACAAACTCCATGATGACACTACGACTGATGTCGCCGTGCTTGTTGACATAGACAGCACACTCTTCGTAGCAAAGTAGAAATTCTTGATCAGATAACCTGAACATACCGAGCGGGTTCTGATTGACAAGCCGAGACGCTATGGTAGCGACGTGCTGTTGTTTGAGATCGGGTACGGACCAAGGCTGTTTCTTGTCTAGTGTGAGAACTTCGAAGCCTTTGCTGGTGGAAATTGCCAGGGAAGAGTGGAAGAGATTGATTCCAAAACATTCAGCGGGAATGTAGAATTCGTCATATTCGCGGAAGAACTCCGTGCGGCCTGATTTCCATATTCGAGACTTCTTCTCAGTGGACTTCTGGTAAACCGGTTCGAGGACCTTGAAAGTCGATGAGAGACCTTCACGTTTCTTGTAAAACACCAAACTACGCTCTTTCATCTTTCCGGTGGCAAAGAATCCAATATCTCGCGCACCTGAAAGCTTTTGTGGAGCTTTCCTCGATGAATCATTGCTTGGAGCAACACCACCAACAGGGCAAACAGCGTCAAGATGATACGCAATTAAGCTTTTATCTGATATTAGTAGCATTATACTGAATTCCTCCAACACTGCAACCTGAGTGACTCTGGGTATTTGTATGGCCTGAAGTATTATTAGCAAGGTTGGGGCACGAGAATTGTGGTATCTTACCTTCGACCAACCACGAGGGTTATCGTATTCTGCAATGTAAACTCCAATGTCAGTTCCAACGGCAACCATCTGCTTTCCGTAAGGCTGCTGAAAGGCTGTCGCACAGTTAACACGTGCCCGGCAAATTGGTACCGGTCGTCCCGAATTCGTGAATAGCTTCTCAACATCGTCAATGGCTCGATCCAGTGGTGTTCCCTTAATCGTAATGCTCCTTTGCGATGGCATTGCGCTTTCGTACGCAAACGCTGCATCTGCCATCACCCGTAAACGGAATGGCTCGGCATTTTGAGCAAACAATGCAGCGGCGTGTTTGGTCTTAGCAATTATGAGCTTGTCACACCATTCCGCGCGGTTCTGCAACGAAGGAGCAAACAATGTATATGTCTCCTTGCCAAGATGCTTTATCCGGAAGGGATACATAATCTTCTCGTCCTTTGGATCTCCAACCACCGTCGTATTGACCATTGTCTTCCCTGAAGAACCTGTATTTGTGGAAGACAGGGAATTCGAGGTATTAGTGTGCTGTAGACCTCCTGGACCTGGACTCTGACTAGAGGTGGTTCGGCCTAAACGGGGATCTTGTACCGTAGCCTTTCCTGAAACATTTGCTACGGCAGCAATTCCTTTCACAGCAGATTTAATCACTGGATCATCATCTTCACTCTCAAGGACTAAGAGATCCATGGGAATAGGCTGCAAATATTAGCTAAGAAAACACAGGAGGAATAATCGTACTTACTAGTCTTGACACGTCATACTTCTCGGATTTAGTCACTCCATCGGCATCCCTCGTAATAACAGTCTTAGCTAGAACCAGATAGTGGTCGAAAAGGAGCGCATGCGTCTCAAGCCATGTGAAACGGTTACCACCCATACGTTGCAGGTCACCCTTGAAGATAAGTTCTCGACCGAGATGATCAAGGTTCAATTCAACGCGTTGCATGCCTGGTCGCAGAATCAATTTCGCCTGAAGTTCTGTGAGATCTACTTTCCTGGACATCTCGGCGACCCTGTTGTCACACTCCAGGGTCACAGCCTTGATCTCATCCATAGCAATCTGGAGATTTCGCTTTTCCTCGTTGTCTTGGGTAGACCTCTTCAATACAGTTCCGAGAAGAAGACCATAATGCTGTAACCTAGTGATTGGAGCTTTGAGGTAAGTGTCCCAACTCAGTTTGTTCGACATCTTGTGCGAACGGGCTTCGTCAAGGAAAGCACGGAAAAGCATATTTCTATCCGCCTCTTGCCGTACAAGAAAGCTTGCGTATGGGAATGCCGCAGCATAATCAATGTACGCTTGCTTCGCTTTGCGGATCCACTCTCGGAAGATATCGCTGAATCCAACAACCCAAGGGCCTTGTTCATGTTGCCTGTATTTCATTTGTGGTAACAAGTGGTCCTCGTTTGCCTTCTTGACAGCATCAATCTTACCAAAGACATCGCGAATGAAGTTCTTGATTTTCTTAGGAGGTATAACGGGTTGCTGCGCAGATTGAAGGCGATCTCGGTAGAGTATCCGTAGTACGTCCAATCGCTCCATGTAATTGTCTTCTCCTTGAACAATTTCATGAAGAATATTCTGACGTTCAACCTCTTTCTTGTTCACTCCTTCAACATCCTCCTTCTTGACTTTGTAGAAAGTCGCCCAATCATCTGATTGTGGAATGGCCGCTTGAGACTGGAGATCGATCTTCTTCAGAGTTCTCTGGCAATGGTAGGAATAACACCTTCCGGGCGTCGCATGATCGTGCAGCATAGACGCGTAACAACCAAAACCTGTTAGCTGGTAGATGACTCCCGTCATAGTTTCGGAACTGAACTTCAGCCATTCCTCCTCATGGACCAAAGTGCCCGCCTTGTACATTTCAGCAATCACACGGCTACTCAAAGTTTCGGCATCTGCTATATTCATCGTAGGCACTTTATGCGTGAATAGAGCCACGAGTCCTTCATGAATGGCCTGCTCTTTGAGATCGGCCTCTCCTTCGGCCATGCTTTTAAGCCAAGAGATGATTGAACTCAAAGCCCATGGTTCGGTACATTTCTTAAAGTCGTTTGCTGTGAGTTTGGAGGGATTGAATCTCTTCCCAGCAGGTAAGGTCGGAAGGTCCAGGGCGACGGCTTCATTGCTGGAAGGAGTCAAAGCATTACCTTCACTGTCGATTCCATAGAGGGTATTCCGGTTCGACTGTTGTTGGCGCGCTCTATGCTGCTCCGCGTCTGTCTTGGATCGAGGAAGAGGCACGGCTTGTGGTGTATTGCTATGTTGAAGCAATGACGTCGAACGTGGCACATACGTTCCATCTGGAGAGGTGTACGATTGGCGATTCGACTGCTGCGCTCTCCAATCATATGAATTGTTATAGTGATGGGATCGATGGTCAGTATTAACAGGAGCGGGGGGCAGCGGCCGACTTGTAGACATTCCCGGGTGATAGAACATGTCAGGCGGCTCTCCTGGTAGAGGGGAATGGTCAGTAAGCGTAATCTCATCACCCTCATCGTAGCTTCTCCGACGCGTAGCACTCGGTTCAGCCAATCCTCCCGTTCCAAATGTATCTACCCTTGCAGGAGCGGCGAAAGAAAGAACGCCTCCATATTCGTATGTGTCGTCGCTTGCTGCTTCAGAACGACGTTGGGATCCAGAAGATGATACGGGATGGCTGGCGTTCTCGAAGCTGCTACTTCCTGTGACCAGTTGGTTTGGATCACCGCCATAAGTGAAGTGTGGATCAAAATTGCCTCCATATAGACCCACATCTACTGGGACATAGTCACTGTCACTTGCCTCGTTGGCATCTGGTTGGCTAGGCTCCAGGCTACCTCCGTATTGTTGTGGAGCAGGCAAAGAAGCATAGGTGCTGAATAACCCAGTTCCGCCACTCCGTCTCCGTGCTTCATCAGCCTCCTCTTGTGCTTCTGCCATTTGAAGAGCAGCCAGCCCAGCAGCAGCCTCGATATCACTCTCGTCACTGGTATTGTAGTTGGTAGGATCTGGCATACTGTAAGGTGCTAGACGATCTCCGTTTATTCCACCGCCATTTCGTTGGCCAGATCCATGCCTTTCTACTGAACCATTAATCGGATCCTGGTTGATTTGAATGTCGGGAGGGTATGGTGCCGGACTTCCTCCCGCGTTTATGGAATTCTCGATTTGATTAAAAAGCTCGTCTTGATTATAGGATTGGTTCCCGTTGGGTTGATGGAAGTAATCGTCACTATCAGACTCGTGCGGGGGTGGTGGGGGAAGAGGGCGGCGCCCGACGGTGCTCGTCCTCGATGGTGAGCCATGCGGAGGCACAGGCGGTGTAGGTGGAAGCGAATTAGAATGATGATGGCCTGCAGAGGATGAGTATCTCTCTACTTGATTCTGTGAGGCATAGCCGGGCGGAGAAGGTAGAGGTGCGTGAGCATTCACGTTTGGATCGGAACTGTGGCTGTACTGGTGGTACGATTGCGCGGCCGAAGGTTGTCTTGCAGGAAGACTACCCCAGTCTTCGTGGGGGGATTGCGCACTTCCCGGAGGAACTGGGAGGGGAGGTGGCGCTGGAGGGGTGTATGCTGTTCTGCCCGATCCATATTGCCCTGCGTACGAAGAAGTAACTGAGGATGTTCTGCCGAATTGCGATTGCGATTGCAGCGTAGGCGATGGGTAGGATTGCTGGGGACCAGCAGGAAATGCTGCTGTGGCATTTGTGGGAGAAAATCCATACGGATGGCTTACGGTGTTCTGGCGGTTAATATTGTTGTCGGCATAGAGGGCGGGATTGTATGGTTGATGCGCAGACATGTTGGGGTAAGTGCGGTTGACACCTCCATACGCTTGTGGGTTTGGCTGGGCGACAGCTGCACCAAAGTACTGCGGGTTGTATTGGGACTGCGACGTCTGTGACTGGCCCTGATATTGAAACCCGCTATTGTACAGACCTGGCGAGTTCGGTGTTGGCGAGGCCATGGGGGAGGTGGCGCTGCCGCCCATGAACAGCTCGTCGTCCGGTCGGTATGAGCCGCTGTTGCTGTGATGTCGTCTTGGGCCGTTGGCACCTTGGTAGCCATAAGTTCCGCCGTTAGCTCCATAGCTCGGGTTCTCACCGTCTGCGGCCGAGGTATATTGTCCTGTCGACGAGGGGGGGATATTGGGGTTGTAGTAGTTCTGGCCGTTGCCGTAGTACGCCATGGTGTTTGTGTGTGCGGCTCGAGGGGTGGGAGGTCAGGGTCGGGCCGTCGAGTCTTAATGGCAATGCAGGTGAAGTCATTCACAAGGCCAGGCGAATGGGTGACAGCGTGCGGTGCGCGGCAGGGCCTCTTCCAACCGGTGTCGATATCCACATCTGCCTTGCTCTATGCCTCGCTGCTGGACGGGACGCGAGTGCAACGCAACACGCAATCAACAACGGTGCCTGAGGTGGGCGGGCGGGCGCTGCCAAAGCTGCTGGTGCTGATGGCGGGCAACTCTGTCTGGCGCTGTGCTGGGCAGCGACGCGGATAGCAGCAGGAGAGGCCGGCGGGCAGGTCGGTCGCGGGAGGATTGCGTGTCGGACGTGGCGGCGGGGGAGGGAGAGGGTGAAGGAGAATTACAGAATTACAGGCGCAGGATGCGAATGTGGACGTTGGAAGCTTTCGCAGTGTTTGCGGGTGGGACCAGCGTGACTTTCCAGCTGCTTCCCGTCCGCCAAGAGGGTGTTTCAGCAGTCTTGAGTGGCCCCAAGCATCAGTACCAAGCCAGCGGGCCCTATTTTCCCTCGAGGGGCGTGCAAAAATGGGACAAAAGGGCGAGAGGGGAGGCAGACGGTGCTGCTGTGCTGTCAGAGGGGCCGTCTTCGTCTTTTTTCCCTCCCTGCTCCCCCGTGTTCTACAAATTACAGCGAGGCTCATGGGCATACAGGTCGGGGCGGCAGTACGTGTACCACAACGACTACGATACGACGACGACGGCTGCTTGAGTATCAAGGGTCCCGTCTGCCTCGTATTATTATCCCACTTGCGCAGCGTGGTTGTGGCTCACCACCACCAGCACTTGCTCTGCACCGCGCTGCACACACTCAGATTTTAGCTATATTTCCCTGCTTTGGCTCCTCGCTGGAGTCGCCCGAAGGCTGTGCTGCTGCTCGTTATCCACTCTTGCTGGCTCACACGCCTTCGTCCCAATCATCCTTCAGCCCTACTACCCTGTACCGCCGAGTTTGTGCCCTTGCGCGCTGTTCTATTTACGTCTATGCGTACCTACACGCTGCCCAACGGCTCGCCATGATTCGTGCTTGGGGGGAAGTGGGAAATGATGATCGATATAGCTATCTAACATCTCCATTCTTCATCTTCTGCTCGCTCTCCAACTTCTCCGTACTTCCCCCTCTGTCAAAGCCCGCGTTGCTCGTGTTGAAGAACAAGTCACATACCCAGCTTACCCCGCACCGACGTCGCTGCGCTGACCATTGAGCTGCTACTCAGCAGCCCAGGTGCTATCTATACCTGCGATGCTGGCGTCAAACAATCCTCATCAACATCCAATAATGCCGTGCCTTTCCTCTTTCCGAGGTCTAACATTAGATGACGGCCAATAGTTCGATGGTTCATACAAAGAGACCGACAAAATGCGCATCAGCATATGAATATTATTAATATCCCATCATTCCGGTTCTCTTTCTCAACAAACTGCTTTCGTCACTCTTCTCGCCTTCTTCTACTCACCTCCTTCTACTTACCCATCTCTCGAGTTGCATCTAAATACATCATTCCCACTCTTCCAGGCCTTTTCTTTAGAAATGGTGATACAATCTGATTCCAAATCACTTTATGCAAGCCCCGGAAACGCCGCCGACGCGAACATCAACATTCGAGATCAACCCCCACCGGAGACAGACCAATATGGTTACAGGATTCATGAACAGCCCATGGGCACCAAGCGAAGGGTGAAAGTAATCCTATTGGGCGCAGGGGCTTCTTCATTGAACTTCTTCAAAAAGGCCGAAGAAGAGATGACCGACCTCGACATCGTATGCTATGAAAAGAATGCTGATGTCGGGGGCACGTGGTTAGAAAATAGGTGAGATATCGAGTTCATAGCTTATCGCCTACACCACGGTACTGGGACATAAGTCTGGTTACACTTTTGATCCCTCCAAACCAAGGAGCATTATGCTCTGCTTTATGCCTTAAGGAGAATACCCCTTTGAGCGAAGAAATATCGGACTATTAGTACCTTGAAGGGAATATAACTCCTTGGCCGTAGGAGGTATACAAAAGCGTAACCAAACTAATGTCCAAGCACTGCATTTTAATGGGTCCTCAAAACTGTGGGCTTGGCTATTGCAATGGTAGATCATTAGATGCTCTAAAAAAAGGTCTGAGGTCCAATCAAATCCGGGGCTATACGAGGACTTGATCCATCCAATGCCTTGGCACATTTTTAAGCCACTTCCGGCTAACCTTGAAACTCACGTCTACAGATACCCAGGCAAGTAACATCATACCCACAACCCCCGCTCGAGCCAACGAACCTGCATATAGGTTGCGCATGCGACATCCCATCAGTAAACTACCAATTCTCATGGAAGATTAAACTCTGGTCACATTTCTACTCCTACGCCCCCGAAATCTGGGAGTACATGAAATCCATCGAAGTAGAGAATGATTTCATTGCAAAGTACATCAAACTTCGACATCAAATCGAAAGAGCGGAGTGGGATGATGAAGTGGGTCTATGGAGGATTACAGTCCGTAATCTGGAAACCGATCAAACATTCGAGGACAGCGCTGAGTTCTTTATAAATGCCGGTGGTGTATTGAATCAGTGGAAATGGCCAAACATACCCGGGCTTCAGAGTTTCCGGGGGAAGCTGATGCATTCTGCTGATTACGAAGAGGGCTATGATCTGTCTGGGAATAAGGTTGCTGTAATTGGTGCCGGTAGCAGTGGAGTTCAAATCGTGGCTGCAATTCAGAGAAAAGTAGAAAAGCTTTACCATTGGGTCAGGTCTCCTATCTGGATCACTGGGGCTTTTGCACAGTCATGGGCAGGCAAGAACAGTACAAATTTCAAATGTGAGTTACCATTCTTAGCATCGGTTTCCCTCGGTGTCGTTTACATGGACGTCAGACAGCGAATCCCAACTACAATACCTCAAAGAGAACCCCAAGAAATACCTCGAATACCGCAAGGCAATTGAAAACGAGCTTAATCAACGCTTCAAATTCATCCTCAAAGGGAGCGAAGCAGCCAAAAATGCCAGAGACTTCGCTTTCAACGAGATGAAAGGGGAATTAGAAAGTGAGCCCAGACTCGCCGATAAAATGATCCCCAAGAACTTCAACCCAGGCTGTCGACGTCCAACCCCAGCACCAGGCTACCTCGAAGCCATCGTCGCCCCAAACGCAACCATCTTCACCGACCCCATATCTTCCATCACCGAAACAGGCTTCATCGACCACGAAGGCGTCTCTCACGAAGTCGATGTCATAATCTGTGCCACAGGCTTCGACACAACCTGGCTACCGCACTACCCCTTCCTCGCCCACGGCAAAGACATCCGCGATCTATGGACCAATGAGAAAGGATTAACATCCTACCTCAGCATCGCAATCCCCACCTTCCCCAACCACTTCAGTTTCGGCGGCCCATACGGCCCTTTGGGACATGGCAGTTTCCTCCCACTAGTCGAACAATGGACTCGGTACATGTTCCAAGCCATCACCAAAGTACAAACCGAGAATATCAAGTCCCTACAACCGCGTCTAGACACCTCCCTCCAATTCCGCCAACACGCAGACCTCTTCCTCCAACGCACAGCATGGACATCACCATGTCGAAGCTGGTTCAAGCAGGGTCGGACAGATGGACAAGCGGCAATTTGGCCTGGGTCACGATTGCATTTTTTGAAAATGATGGAGGCGCCGAGGTATGAGGATTTCGAGATTGTGTACCGAGAGGAGAATAGGTTTGCGTTTTTGGGGAATGGGTTTGAGGTTAGAGAGTTTGATGGGAGGGATATTACGAATTATATTGGGTGCTTGGATGATGAGGGGAAGGACGTACAGCCGGTCTATGATGAGGGTTTGCATGAGATTTTAGCGGGTTGGACGTTGGGCGAGGAGTCTATTGTTCGTGGTGGATGAGGACGTTATGTTTCATACTGCTGCTGATATACTTCTGTTGATGAGGCGTTCGAGCGTAGATCATCTACAACTCATTACGATGGCTTCCAAACTCATTCTGTCTTTTAATATATCTTACTTGCTTTATCGTCAGAAACCAAGAAGGGGTCATCACAGAGCGGTACCATTCAATCTACCTTGCCCTTCCAGAAAACCCGATCCATAAGATTTCTCCAACAAAACTAACTCACATCGTTTAACACATAAGTTTGATTTATACTTCACGCAGCTATTTAAATTCAGTTCCATACAACTCAGGAAATAAACCCCTCGAATTCCATTAAACCAGTTCGATTCCACACTTCAAAAAAAAAAAATAAAAAATAAAAAAAGAACATATCCACCAAGTCCTGTTACCATCACAACAAATAGAACACCCCATCCCATCCATCAAAACCATCCTCAATCTTCCCTCGGCTAACAAAACTTAAACCCCAAACCCCCATACCTTTCAAAGGCCCACTTACGCACGTTTCAATCAGATAGCCGATGACCTCAGTAAGACAGAAGAACGGAATTAGCTCCGCGGAGGGAAGAAGGCATCGAGCCTACGGTTTACCCTTTTCATGCCTAGCCCGCCAAAACGCAGGATCTCAGCAACGATCACCCATAGCTATCTCATTACCAGGTACATACACGAGCATATGCAACAAGCAAGGACAATCATTCAATATTCAATACTTACACATCTCTCACCACCTCAAAATAACAAACCCCTTTCTTATCACTTTCTTTTCCAAAAAAAAACCATCAATACCCATCACTTCAGCGATCAAAGAAAGAGTTAACATGATTATGGAGTACAACCGACACTACCAGTACCCACCCAATCCCCGCAATCCCCCACACAACCCACACACCCCGCACCCCCGTAACCCAAAACCAGCCCAGCCCCTCTCGGCCCACGTCAATTACCCTCGGAAAATACATCAAATTCCCGGATAACGAGGTAAACATTCCTCCATACAGTGTAAACTAACCCCAACGTAACGATTATATACCTAGGTATGCTCCTGGCTAGCTAGCTAGTTTGCCAGGGTTGCTGGTTGGATACGTATGTAGATGCCTTTATGATCTGCCGAACTCGAACCAGGTGCGTGGGTCGGGTGTGGTTGCGATTCAGCTGTGTGTCTGGGGTGCTGGGGTTAGCTACGCGTGCGTGTGGGAGGTGGGTTGGGTGGGTATATAAGGTTTTAAGGTCCCCGAGGGTTTTTGTAAGCGTGCTGTGATTGTTGATTTGCCTTGAAGATCTACGTTGTTGACGTTAGAATTAAAGAGTGAGTGTTGTGTTTTTGTTCGTGAGTTTAAGAGGGAATAGAACGTATTCATAGGTTATTTACACTATTTTAGAGTGAGTAGAAGTATAAGAGGAGGGTTTGGGGATATGCACAAAGTTACTGCCTTCCTTTCGATTTAAGCTTATCTGGAGCTCACAATTCACCCGCTAACGATATACATGAACCAGCAGATACATTACCAAACTCGACAGGACCAATTCCCACGTTACTTTGCAACCCGCACTTCTACGCACTCTATCCTTCAAGATGGACGAGAAATCCTCAGGAGCACACCGCTCCACCTCCACAGCCTCCTCCCCAAAACCCAGCGCGATCCACCACGAACAAATCCACCAAGACCACGATCCCCACCACAAACCCACCAAATCTGAGCAAATCGCGCGTATCGACGCCCTAGCCACCGGCGCAGGCATAACCCACGCCTCCTTCTCGCACCTAAACGAAAAAGCGATTCTGCGAAAAATGGATCTCCGACTCATCCCCATGCTAGCCCTCCTCTACCTCCTCTCCTTCCTCGACCGCGGTAATATTGGTAATGCGAAAATAGAGGGATTAACGGAGGACTTGCATATGACGGGCGGACAGTATAATTGGTGTTTGACCGTGTTCTTTTTCACGTATGCGGCGTTCGAGGTGCCGAGTAATTTGCTGTTGAAGAAGTTGAGGCCGAGTATTTGGTTGCCGGCGATTATGGTGGCGTGGGGGACCGTCATGACGTTGATGGGGATTGTGCAGAATTATCACGGGTTGCTAGTTGCGAGGTTGTTTTTGGGGGTTACGGAGGCGGGGTGAGTTGAGTTGAGTGGGTGGGATTGAGGAGTTGGTCGTGCTAATGATGTATAGGTTGTATCCCGGAGTTGCGTACTATATTACTATGTGGTAAGAAGTTATCAGAATCCGTGAACGAGGAAGTACTGATAATTACTAGGTATTGCCGCCATGAGGCTCAAATAAGGCGTACGTTCTTCTACATTTAAGTGTATGAGTATTAGCTAATGTTTATTATATAGAGGCCATGTTCTTTAGTGCAGCCAGTGTTGCTGGAGCCTTTTCTGGATTATTGGCGTATGCCATTGCAAAAATGGATGGCGGTACTTACACTCCCTTTCTCCTACAAGACTAAGACACTGATATTGAATAACAGTTGGAAATCTCGCTGGATGGCGTTGGATTTTCATTCTCGAAGGAATTGTGACCGTTCTCGTCGCAGTGATGGCATTCTTTGTCCTCCATGATTTCCCCGAGACCGCCAGTTTCCTCACCGAAGAAGAGCGAGCTTTCGTGGTCTTCAGACTGAAATACCAGGGCCAGGTTGCAAGCGAAGATTCACGCCTAGTTGCCCAGGACGACACTTTCCAAATGAAGCACGTCAAGGCTGCGTTCCTCGACTGGCAGATATGGGCTAATATCTGGGTCTACTGGGGAATTGTTGCACCTCTTTATGGTATCTCGCTATTCTTGCCGACCATTATCAGAGCACTCGGATACACGAGCTCAACGGCGCAGCTTCTGACAGTGCCCATATACGTGACCGCGGCGATATTGGCCGTTGTTGTGGCTTACTGGAGCGATCGAACCGGAAAGAGATCCCCGTTCATCTTTGTATGCCTCTGTGTCATGGCAGTAGGGTTCATCATATGTCTATCGTCATCCAAGCCTGGGGCTGTTTATGCGGGCGTTTTCATCGTCGCCTGTGCTTTATATCCAGCATTTCCGGGAAATATTACCTGGCTGAGTAACAGTGAGTTTAACCTTGAAAGTTAGTGGAATAGCGTTAATCGTTATTTAGACCTTGCTGGTAGCACGAAACGAGCAACTGGACAGTAGGTTTCAATTTTCGAGCTCGATTTGAAGTTTTTGTTCCTAACAATACCCCAGGGCCATACAGATTGCAGTTGGAAATCTCGCAGGAGGTAAGGACATCCGTTTACTTTAATTTTCGAGGAAACGCTAACCCCATATGACAGCCATGGCATCGAACTTCTATCGTTCACCAGATGCTCCCCGGTATATATTAGGACACGCTCTCGAACTAGCTTTCATTGTAGCTGGAATCATTGCGCTTGTAATCATTGTAGTTAGTTATCGTCGTATCAATGCCAAACGGGAGCGTCAGATGGCAGAGGGTGCTCATAACGGGTATACACCGGAGGAGATGAGCGCTCTCGGTGACCGTGCCCTGACCTTTAGGTACATACTGTAGATGGTTAGGGTTAATTCCTGAGGATTCAGGTGAATAAATTACCTTCATCAAAATGACTGGGACCACTCTTTGATGTTGTTTCTCCGTATGATCCGACCTGGAGTCACTCCCATGGACCGTTAGTCACTTAATGTCTGTACATGGCGCGGTCAATAGTCCTGGATCCCCGTTTCTCCTGTGAGGATCCTCTCATTCCCATCTTCATCCTCATCCCAACTTGGCTCCATGCTGTCGAAATAGGCATCCTCAAGATCCCTCTCTTCTTCTGGATCGTCGAATTTGTCGTTCTCATCAACTCCCGCGTAGTCAAAATCCGCATCGGCACCTCTTAGAAATCTCTGGCGCATTTCATCAACCCACCATTCTCTGCCCTCCTCTTTGCTTGTGGGGATTTCATCTTTATCCTCCGCCAGTATCTCTCCGTTCGGTCCTCGTCGATAGTTAAATAGCGAATTTGGATCCGGAGCATGAAGCGCTTCGAGTTTTGCTTCTGCACGAACAAGATCCGCTGACAATATGCCCGAGAATCCCTTTGCTTTGCCTTCCGCTTCACGTTCGGCGGGTGTTTGGAATCGTCGGATCAAACGATCGTACAATAAAGGATCGACAATCTCGAGGGACGCATTGAAGTACTCGGGATGTAGGTCTAGGTAGCGCTTTCGTCTATTCTTTGAGCGAAGTCGTTGCGCACGTTGCTCGTCATCTGTGAGGGAACTGGTGCTGGTCTCGCTGGGTGGGGCTTGCGGCGTTGACTCTGATGGCTTTTGCTGAAGCGTCATTTGTGTGGTCACTGGAAAGTAAGGCATATTAGACAGAAATAATCAGAAATATCAGGATCTCAGTACTGAGGCAAATAGACATGAGGAAGTTGTGTGGGTAGTGGATATAGTCGTTGGGCGCCGTTGTGAAGATGACGCCACATGAGATGCCAAGAGCCGTGGGGATGTGCCACAAGCGCTAAACCCAAAGCGTCGCTTCCCCGTGGCTTTGCCGCCGAGATGTTTGCCCAATGCACGAAGTTGAAACAATGCTAGAATCTCCCTTCAATTACTCTTCGCAGAAGATGCCACTTCTTTTTAACTGGTAGATTCTGTAGGTTTTTCCAAACATCTTCATCTCTCTTTCAAATACCTTCAACGATTGCGTTTTTGGTGGAGCGGCATAGCGGACCGGATCTGCGACAGGGTTCAGCTTCAATTTCATTAATTTCTGAAGAAAGCTCATACTTGTTCTTTTGATTTCTTCTATCTGAACCGCATCTCATTCTTGTTTGTGTTCTTCTCTGGTTTTGTTCTTGAAAGAGTTGGATAACCTTGGGTTCGATATAGGAAGACTGATGTGGTAAACAACGAGCATCAACCCATATTCAAAGCAGTCACCATGGCACCATCAAGACCAAAGGCTACACCACGTAAACCAAAGGAGGTGAAGGAAGCTGAAAGACAGGCCAGAACGATCATTGGCCCCGGTTTCTACAAAAATGTAGGACGCGCTATTGCCATTTTGATCCTTGCGGGTGTATCATCGGCCGTATCTCAACTCAGTCTTTCACCTGTCTACGGCGCCATCCCATCGTCGCTTCATCACCGGAGGTGTATGACCTGGACTGCTCTTATCACATTCATAAGCAGGAGTATTTTAAAGCGTTATCTGCCATCGAATCTGGAGAAATATTTGCCCGTGTTGGCGTACTTTATCCCGTTGATCCAATTCTGGCTTTTCCAATGTAGCGTGGAGTTGGACATTGAGCATGGCCCTTTCTGGACGGAGGTAGCAACCTACTTCCCCCTGTTATCTCTATCTCTCCTTGCTGCACGAGGATTGTTACTCCACGTAGACTTGAGCAACTGGATCCAAAATCGAACTCTATCGGAAGCAGCTGTAGAAGTGGCGTCCTATGCAGTCGTATCCCTGACATCGAAGGCTTCTGCATCAATGCTACCTGGCTGGGTCGGTACTCACCTCTCCTTTACGCGAGTCGGGCTTCAGATGCTCATGGGGTCTCTCTACTCCTTAGTCGCCCCGTCACTCTACGTTCTCCTAGCAACACCGGCGATCATTCACACGCTCACTACAAACCCTCATTATCAATCCTTTAAAGGACTCGAGGCGATCAACAAGACCTTATTAGCCGCCGAGAACTACACAATTCTGGACCGACAGGAGTCAATTACAGGCTACATCTCGGTTCTCGAAGGACAAGAAAGCGGCTTTCGTGTTCTGCGATGTGATCACTCCTTGCTTGGCGGTGAATGGCTCGTCATCCCAAGCCGCGCCAAAGAGGGCCAGACCAAACCGGAAACCATCTTCTCCGTCTTCACCATCCTAGAAGCTGTGCGGCTATTCCAATCCGAAGAGCCTGACGTAGATCCGGTTCCGGACTCACAAAAATCTGCCTTGGTCATCGGTCTAGGTATTGGCACCGCGCCCAACGCCCTCATATCTCACGGCATCAACACGACGATTGTGGAACTCGACCCTGTGGTACATCACTACGCAACAAAGTATTTCAATCTCTCAGGGGACCACACCGCTGTTATCGACGACGCCGTGTCTTATGTAGGACGAAAATCCGTTTCTAACCCCGGTTCGTTCAACTATATCATTCATGATGTCTTCACCGGTGGCGCCGAACCGGCAAGCCTCTTCACGTATGAATTCATGACTGGTCTATACGATCTCTTGGTCGAGGATGGTATAGTTGCCATCAACTATGCTGGGGACCTATCACTGCCTTCGACGAGGTTGATTCTAAATACAATCCACGCAGTTTTCCCTGCCTGCCGATTGTTCAGGGACTCGCCAGCCAATCCTGAGCTTAAACCTGAAGAACCTGATTTTATCAACATGGTTGTGTTCTGTGTGAAGAATGACCGGGAGCGTGGCCGCGCCGCTATCACCTTCCGCCAGCCTACCCAAGAGGACTTCGGAGGTAGTATCGCTAGGAGGAACTTTTTGCTTCCTAAGAAGAAACTAGAGATTGACTTTGACTTTGATAGAAGTCAGTTGCCTAATTTGGATCGCAGCAAGGATCTGCTAAACAACGGAAACATTGGGTTGTTGGAAAGTTATCAAAATCAGGGTGCGATTAGCCATTGGAAGATCATGCGGACTGTATTGCCACCTAGAGTATGGGAGCTATGGTGAAGGATATGAAAATGCCAAGAGGAAAGACATATGTGAGTCGCCATTAGAAATTGTATTCAGTTCCTTAATCTTGGGACCTTGATCGAAACTATTTGGATGAACAATTGTCCACGATTAAACCACATCAACAAGAACATCATGCATATGCATTTGTAAGGAGATTGACTTGTGCGCATATGCTCGTCTTGCTCCTCTAAGTGATGATATCCTCGTCCTTGATAACATCGGTCCTATCCTCGAGAAAAGTAGATATCTACATGGTATGTAAGAACATCCCTTCCCCATCCATAGAATTTGAAAATCCGCGAAAATCAAACAATCCATCTCGCATCCTACATCCACACGTCACTCATCCCACTCATCCTACTCATCCTCCAAGAAATCCCCGAAAGCCCACCAAGAAAATCGTCAAAATTCCAAATCCGCCGCCAACCCCTCCTAACATGGCACCAAGAAAATCGTCTTGAATCCCAAACACCAAGACGGCACTCAAGACAAGAAATCTTGGAAATTCTTTTTGAAATATAAAAAAATATGAATATATTACCAAACACGATCCCCACAATGACAACCGCCAAGCTCGCATTTAAAATAGCCCAGCCCATCCATCCCTCCCTCACCAAACAAGTAAAACATCCCCACATCCCGTGATCCAAACCCATCACACACACACCTGGGCAAGCACTCCGACATACAGGGAAGACTTCCCCAATTCAGTAAAGCAACAACAATAGCAAAGCAACGTCCCTCCTCAAAGCCGATATAACCCGACCCGCTGATCAATGTCACCATCCGCTTGCCTCTAGTTAACCCGGCTTTGAGTAACTACATTGTACATAGCTAGGTAGCTACATAGGCAATTACTTGGCCAAACGGATCGTCTAACCATCCAACCCAGCCCGTGACGAGAAATTGGCGAGCGAGTGGGATGGATGGGATGAGCGTACGTACGTACGTACACACATACATACACTATCTATTACGGTCCCAAGCCTTCCATTCCTTCCTGCCAGCTGCCAGCGCTTCCGTCCTGCCGTCCTCACTCACACCACGCGCGCACATCGGTTAGACTAGCGATGATTTACGTCTCGGCTTCGGCGGGGGCCGGAGACGGAAACGGCCTGTCTGCCTGCGCGGGTTGTGTGGCGATGGGCATGGCGATGGGCGCGCCGATGTAGGGTATGTAGGGTAGCGGGGGAAATAGGATGGAGGGGTCGACTATCTAGGGTGTTTGGGGTGAGGATTTTCGGTGATGGGCATGGGATTGGGGATCAGCGTGCTATGGCATGATGGGTTTGCGTGGGTATGCGGATGCGATGCATGTTCACAGATACGTTGCAGATGCAGAGTTTTTTTTTATTGAGATCAGGCAGCTAGGCAGGTAGGTGGTGAGCAGAGTGAGTGAGCAACGCAAAGTAAAGCGATGTCTGTCAGATGCCGATGCGGCTGTTGTAACGTATACACGGGGTTTTGAACGAGAATGGAGGGGAAAATGTAAATATCTTCCTAGGTATACTAAGCGACTAGGATTCCCCGCATGGTGGCTTCTATTGCTTTTTGGGCTTTTGCTTTACTACATGCTTTTGCTTATTGCTCACTACGAGTTAGCTATCCAACTCCCCTCCCCCTCCCCCCACTCCAACCATCCTCCGCCGCAACGGAAGTCTGACCGAGAGAGCTCAAGAAAGAACCTTCGCAGGAATCCTTCCATGCAGGTCCAGGGATTCGTCCTACAAGTGATGAGCTGTTCTGATAGCCCACCTATGCAGCTTACGCTGCAATGGAAAACCTTCCAATGGTTCTAGAAACGCGTGCGGTTGGCTGATGGGCGGTGCCGAAAGGCTTGGGTGTTGCTTGGGTTTGCTTGGTCGTGTCTTGGGCTTGCTTTTGCCGTGGCCTAGCCTAGGTACAGTGGTGCGGATGAATGGATCGATGAAGGAAGGATGCGGTGTGTGTGGTGATGGTGGAGCTTTGCTGCGTGCTGGGTGGTGTGTAGGTGTGGAAGGTGTAGTGTGGTCAGCTTGCTTGCTTCCTTCCTCCTTCTATGCATGTGCTGAGAATGCTTCGTACAAAGCCGTACGAGATAGGATGGGTGAATGATTGGAGGGCCTTGATGGATGGATGAATGGGTCAGGTTAGGATCGAGTACGCCTTGCCTTGCCTTGCTTTGCCTTGCGGATTCAAACGAGATTCCTTCCTTTGCCTACGTATTCGCTCGCTTTTCTTTTACGGATTCACTAGATATGGACAAGACCACGGGGAATTGTCGAAACTGTTCCTACCGAGGCCCAGGATGCCAAGTATACAGAAGACAATAATCAGCCTTGGGAAGTGTAGTGGATGTAGTCGTGGTGACGCGAGATGTAGGCATTATGAGCCGCAGAGCCTCGAGCGGCCTTCCCAAGAAGCCGTCATCCGATGCCTACAAAGGGGAATATCCCGCATATGGTGATAAGCAGAGCATCCGTATGTAGATAGGTACATACATACGGACATAGCAATCTTGCAACGGGGAACATGGCGTGCGTGAAGAGCCTCTCTATTACCATGGAAATCCAAACGCCAACAACCTGCAAGACAATCAATTAGGACGGACTGACATGGCGTATGTATTCAGCAATCCACAGACTTGGCATGTATGGAGATTTATCTTAGAATAAAGCTCGTCGGAGGAGACTAGATACATTGCCTAGGTACCTAGCCTATAATAGGTACATTCGATTCGAGTGCTGCTACTCGGAGAGTTCCCACCTTTTCTTTCTAACACCCACCTTTCGCCCCTCCCTCCTATCTACCCGTTAGCTTCATCTGCTCGCATAGAATGGCGCCGGGCGTATTTCGAGAAAACCACCCCATTAAGCATCTGATTGTTATCTGTGAAAAAAAAGTCGCTCAAACACAACTTCATCAAAGCAAAGAAAATCTCTCGGACGCGGTCACGAAGGTAACGCCACGGCGACTTGATAGTCATCCATCCATCGCGATCATCACCACTACCACCACCATCATCATCAGATCTCCCTTAGCCTTTCGCCATCGTAAACCCACACGCGCCAGAAGCAAAGCAGAAAAGCGACTCCATTCGAAATCAAGAAACTCGTTATGCGATCTGATCCATAAGCTTTGTATGGTGCATTTGAAATCAACTGACCTGTGGCACTTGATACTAGTTCGTCCGACCGTACCGCGCAACCCTAAACAACCCCAAATTTCCTGCCCGCCCGCTCGCTCGCTCGCTCGCCCCAACAAGCACCCTGAGATGGATGCAGCGGATGGGTTTGTTTGAAATAGTTAATTATGTATGACGTGCAGCTGCCTCTCGACGCCGAGATTACCGAACATACCGAGATAGGCATTCCACAGGTCAGCAGCGAGCCTACGTTTTCCCAAAGCCCACACACGCAGCGACCTTCTGATCGAAAAAAGTAATCAAGGATGGTATACCTAGGAGTACCCTCAATCCATTCAACCCAGCCGAACGAACCATTGCATATACCCACAAAAGTAACACTCCTAGAAAGATAGTTAGTATGTTCACATCGAACTGTTGACGATGGCGCCTGTCGATCGTGAATCTCTATGCCACATCGTTACTATTACTATCATAACGACGTTGCATCTGCATGGCGTTGCGTGACGCATCTCGCTCCAGAACCACCATTGTCCTATTTCCTATTGTCCTTTATCTGGGGGGCGCCCTGGGCACACGTTGATGGCTTGCCAGCCGACCAAGGGGATTTCTCCAGAACCTGACGACCATACCGAGCCGCGGGGGCGCCAGGCCAGCCAGGCCAGGCAGGCCAGGGCCAAACGAACAAGAAGGATTGTATGGATTGAATCGATGAATCGATGGCATTATTGGCAAGGACTAGAGAAAAATTCTTTTACCTGCGTTAATTATCACGGCCTGATCCAATGGGATTCGCGTGCAACATCACGTTGATGATTCGAAGCTATCTTTTTGTCCTGGATTGGTTCTGCATTTTATCGTCGCTTCTGACCGAATTATACTCGTAACATGTCGCCGCTAAACATACCGAAGGGGTCCCGATGGCTACGCTGGCGGCTAGTCACTGGTAGCGCTGCAAAACGAACCGCGCCCCTCAAATTTCGGCATTCCTTCTTCTCCACAAGATCAAGATGGAAAGGTTATACACTAGCTTTCTTCAGTAAAGAATATGAGGCAATTGCCTCTAGTGCCATTAGTGTAGAAGTGTATCCGCCACCAATCAGCCAGCTTAACGAACATCTATGCTCAGAAATCGCCGGGAATAAGAACAAAAACATGACAGGCATCTTGAAGAACAACTCTGAATATCAACAGTGTAGTAATAAGACCGTGAATATGTACGGTACGGACGTATGAGAAGCTGCCAAGTTCAATCGTAGTACAATTGCGTCCAATTTGGGACAAGGAGACATCCACAGGTGATGCTGAAAATAAAACGAAAGGGGAAAATAATAATATCGCATCTTAGGGGTTATCATCTCAATCCTGCCGGCCCAACCGTGTCCCTAGTATTATACCAATCCCGTAGAACGCCATGAATGCTGATTGAGCACGTATAAATCGCATAAAATGGTAATAAAATGTGAAAGTTCGAATAAAAATAGGGAAGAAGGTTTGGAAGAACCATCACCAGCCGTCGCCCATGTCGAATCGATGCTGAAGTGCTCTAGTGATCCGCTTTTCTGGTTGAGGGGGAACATGATGATGCAAGAACTTCTTCTGTGCAACCATCTTCGATGTGTCTTTAGTAGTACACTTGGATGTATCGATGCAAGTGGTCGGGTCCTCGTAACTTTCGGGGCAACAGCAGTCAACACTCTTAACGTAAGGTAGGCTAAGGATATTGCGGATCGTGATGCGCTGGTGGGGAACCGGATGAAGCATCTTGAGCATAAGACGCTTGACTGGAGGTGGGTTGATGGCAGCGAAGAGGCGGCCGCATCTTGGGTGACCGTCTGGACCGTCTGAGATTTGGCCATCCGGATGGTTAGGAAGCCAGTCATCCCACCCCTTCTGGAACTTGGCGTAGTTTTCATTCTGCGGCTTGGCTGCCTGCCAGGGACATCCTCCGAAAGTCATTGTGAGGAAGACAATCGCGCAAGACCAGACATCCAGTGGGCGGGGATCATACTTGCCGTTCTTTTCCAGAACCTCCGGCGCAATGTATGGTAAGCTTCCGCAAATGCCTGGCTTGGATAGTCGGACTTCTCCCATGTTCTTACCGCACTCGCCTCCGGCTGCACGAAGGCCTGGGTGCTCGCCGCTGAAGACTTCTGCAACACCGAAATCCGAAAGCTTGAGGTGGCCGTTCTTGTCCAAGAGCAAGTTCTCTAATTTAATATCGCGATGCGCAATACCATGAGCATGTAGATAGTCGACACCACGGAGAAGTTGTTTGAAGAAACAAAGACGATCGTTCAAAGTGTAGTAGCCATCTGGAACGAACAATTTCCGTTCGACCAAAGTATAAAGTTCACCGTAATTGCAGAACTCCATAACGTGATTCCACCGGCCCTTGTTCGTGCAAAGTCGTACAGTTTCGACAATGTTTGGATGGTGCAAGCTCTTCGCGATGCTGTACTCGGATTTGATCTTCTTGATATACTCATCTTCATCTTCATCCTTTTCTCTATGTCGGAACTCCTTAACCGCTACCAAGTCTTCACCACCAAAGTTTCCCTTACGAGCCATGATTCGGACTTCGGCGGTGGCTCCTTTCCCGAGGCATTTTCCTCGTTTTCCAGGCATCAGACTTGAGCTCTTGAATTCCTTGTCGAGCTCACACGAATCAACAACGTAATCGTCTGGCAAGCTAAGACTCAAGCGACGAGCTTTCATGCCAACACCCTCCGCAGCAGGTTTTGAGAAAGTGTTCATCAGGTCGACGTTTGTCTCATCGCCGCGTTGAAACTTTGGTGGCATAATCTCTGTACTGTGTGAACGTCTTCGGGGTATCATACCGCGCTTCGGTTTATTTGCACCGGCCCAGGAGATCCCGGGTCGTGGATGGTTCATACTGCTGAGTGTTGTCGATGAATTTGAGTGTTTATGCCTGGCTCCGAAAGGGGCACTCTGTGAAGGCTCCAGACGATTGTTATCTTCCGAGATGGTACTTGATGGTGAGCTGGGCGAGGGCGGGCTGTTGGATTGACTCGATTTCGGTGTGTTTCTAGCAGATAGTGAGAATGAACTCAGCCGTCGAGTCTTGGGGACAATGGCATCCGTCTTCTCTGCCGGAACATCTAGGCTGGTGTTTACGGACAACTTCTCGTCGAGAGTGGCATTCTCTTTGTTGGATGGTGCTCGGTGCAGTTTGTTGCGGACAAACGAACCAACACGTTTGGATAGACCTTGCTTCGGTTGTGAGGCGTCGTTGGTATTCGAGCGAGGCGTAGGTGGGGGACGAGCCACTGGCGTAGGAGAGGCGAGCTTCGTCGGCATTTCGGGCTGAGGAAGCAGGCCGGACTCGTCGTGACAGCGAAACGAAGGCGGATGCGTATCACTGGTTGGAGTTATGGGTTCTGCTGGTTCACTTGCGGTCTCATTGCTCTCGTCTTCTTCGGGAATGGGAGATTGGCATTCGACTCGGGATTCACGACGGACGGGAGGGGGTGGGGGAGGGATCTGTTCATAGTCCGAAGCAGCGTCCATGGAGTCTTTCTTAAACATTTTACCACTGGTGTCCAGTCCAGCCGGCGCTGAAGGGGCTGCCTGGGCGAAGGGCATGGCAATACTTGGCCGGTGAGGCGTGAGGCTGCGAGGAATTGGGATCTACAGGCAACTACACAAAGCCGTGCAGGGTTCGGCTCTTCACAAAGGGAGGCCGACGATGGCGGTGTCGGGCCGGAGCGGTGACGAGAGGGAAGGGTGAATTGGAGGCTGCGGCTACGCCCTCTGGAGGGAACTGGGACGCGAGTATGAAGATAGAGTGGCGGCCGAGTAGGCGTGCTGGAAGGGGATGGTGGAGGGCAGACTGTAGAGGATGGGTACGCCCGAAAGAGCCATGCGAAGAAGGGCAGCAGGAGACGTTAGGGCAGATATATGTATGGAGTAGGAGTTGTTGAGCAACGATAGTTCCGTCCACAGAAAAGTCGGAGCAGGCGTCAAGAGTGGGCGAGGGCAGGCCGTGATATTATTCAACTAGATGGGCCGAATGATGCAACCCGCTGGGATGTTATCCTTGGGGCGCACCGCGCCAGCCCAGCCCTGTAGGCCGTAAGCAAGGTCTCTTGATGTCGGGATGCGGTGCCGATGCTCTGGTTTAGAAAGAATGTGGTGGGTGGCTGATTTGCGCGCGGCCGGCGAAGGTCAAGGGCCACCTGCACCCTGGCGTGCGGGCTGCGGGCTGCTGCTCACAGTCCACCCACGAAAAAAAGAGGGGAGCAGGCAGCCCACCAGTAGCCGGCCACGCCTCGTCCTGCGACTCTCTCTTGACGACACTCGCACACGGTGGTTGAGATGGAAGCGATGCGGGCGGAAACGGTTCAACAACACAACACAATCGTGGATGATGGGCGCGCCAGGAAGAGCAGCTCGCAACGCAGCCAACGCCGCTCACCGGGCATTGGCTTGTTTCAACAGCGTTCTCGAACCCGCCCAGCGCTGCGACGACATGGCTTTGCCTGCGCTGAGCGCTCTGGACGAGATGGATGGCCGTGGCCGTAGCCGTGGCGGCGACAAGAACTTGCTTGCTTGCTTGCTTTGGCTTCGTACGAGCGGCGACGGCGATGGATGCGAGCGAAATGCACCCCACCCCCAACTGCCCTGCCCTCTCAGCCTGTCCTCTCTCTGCTGCCCTCCAACATGAGCGCTATCCCTCTGGGGATGTGTGTATAGACCCGATTTGCACCCGCATTCACTCCTGCATGCGTTTTGTATACAGGCTGATTCATACTGTATACCTAGGTAATGCCTGTAATGCCTGCAGCGCCTCACTTTTTGAGGTTTTATACCCCGGTATGTGCGGTTTTGAAACGTGTATTGCCAACGCTCGCGATGCTACTACCTACCTGGGCACACATTCACCACTCGCCTGCAGGCCAAACAGCACGCCAACCCCCAAGAAGCAGTGCTGCAGATGATCGCTTCCCGGGGTCCTGACAGTTGCTGGAGCGAGGGTCGAAGATAAAGAAAAGTCAACCGCCCAATTATCAATTCTGCCCGCCGCCCCTGCAGCCAACGCTGCCCTTCTCTGTGGTCCACCCATGCCTCCCGGCTCCATCAAGCCTCCAGCAAACCGCCGTGTCTTGGGCCCGTGGACAAAGAGCTGTACGGGAGCTGTACAAGACTTGTACATGGACGGTACATAGCACATAGCACACACAGACACATGCCTAGGTCCTCCGTACAGTCGGCGCGCCTACTGGTGAACTATCGTCACCACCATTCTTTCATCATCAAATCTCCGGCTTGCCCGAACGAGCGCTACTCCGGCCTTGAGCCCTGACCGAACAGTGTGCTCTCCACGTTTCCTGCCATCTCGCTTTAACCCGCGCCGATCACTTTCGGCGTAGCACGCTACAGGCAGCGTTGACGGCTGTATTTTATGTAACCTGTAACCCTCATCAGCGCGGCGGCCAGCAATGGCAATAGGGTTTTAAAATTGGCAGCATCTGGCACCAGCGCGAGCCCGGCATAGCGCGTGCAATTCGCAAGTTGATCCCGTCAGGGCCTCTCGCGCTCGCTGCCCCCTCTGCCCTGGATCGTTTTGCGGGTGAGATGACGCCAGGTGCGGGATTATTCTCTTGTCGACGCCCACGTAAAAGCATTTCCTGAGCAGCTTCAGCCCCGTCTGCCAGTAACGTTGTCCACGTTGCGCCCTCGACCTGCCATTGGCTGCGCGCGAGTGATCTCTGGCTGCTCCGTTCGATCTCTTGGTTCCCTTGCACAGCATATCACCCTACCGTGCCCATGCCCAGCACATGTCACGGTATGACCCGCCAGACCAGATGCGCCGCCCTGTAGCTATCCGTCCCTGATGAACTCGATGCCCACATCCGACCGGCCTGACGCTTGCCGGTGCGCTCTGCCCGTCTAAGATGGAGCAAAGGGTCTTGGATCTGAGCGTTTTGCCGCCCTTCGCGACCAAGACCGGGCTAACGAGTGGGGGGTGCGTGTGCGCCTGCGCCAGTGCATGCTCACTAATTGTACTGAGTGCTTGCTGCGACTCACTCTGCGCTTCGAAGGCTAAGTCTTGACTGCATGTCTTCAACCACCTGCTCCTTGCACGTCACGGTGTACCTGGTCAGAGCCAACGGCTCCTGCGCTGTCTGTCACCGCCAATTCCAAGGCGGTCCTCGTATCTCAGGTTCGAGCATGTCGACCGTTATTGGCTTCATCTCGGAGAAGGGTCGTCGTTGGATTCCTCGCAAGCCTTGCGTACCACAACCCCGCAACTCCTCCCCTTCACCAACCCCACAATATGGATTGCTGCATGGGCCTGCGCATCTCGTTTTGACCGACAATTCGGACTGCTGCAATCTCCGTTTCCGACTTTGGTTTACTGGGTTTTCTCCATCCAGTACAATAGCACTACATGGCACTGCCATGAACGAGACATGGCCCAAGGCCAACAACTCCAGTCCCAATTTTTCCATGTAGAAGCAGATTCACTCCCCACTCCGCCCTCTGTTGCACCGCCCGTGACTCGGTTTCTGACATCATCAAGTCGATGTTTTGTCTTTTTCAGCTGCTGCGCAAGAAGATGGTCGTTTTGTTGACGAAGATTATTGCGCGGACTCGCTCTGACATTTCCAGGTCTGCTGCGATCAATCATCCTGGGTCACCTGGATTACATCCCACTTTTGCAATTTGCACGCGGTCACGGTGAGCGCTGACTGCGTGCCCTATCTTCCCGAACGGCTTGCTGCACATGCATGAGCACTTCACTGGTTGAGGATACAAAGGAACTCAGGTATGGCTCTTTCCGGCCTTTTCTGCAAATAGCACTTCGACCCGATCCGGAGGAGAAATGTGAGTGTGTGTGCATTAGAGGGAAATGCGGCCGTAAGATCCGGGGAGAAATCGATGTTCCATGGGCATGCCTGCTTCGACGATATCCCACGAGGTATAATTCAGGTTGTGCGTGGATCTTAGCACACCCCTCAAACAACTCAAAGTCAACGTTGGTCTCAAGTCATTGCACGTAGCAATTTGAGTCAAGAGGGCTAAGCTGGACGGAGAGCATTTCTGGAGGGGGGATTGTTTAGAATATCCATCGTAATGTGCAGCAATCCCTTCTGCAACGGTGCATAGCGGTGAGTCTCAGGTATCTTTAGTTTTGAGAATTGCGGTGTTAAGAGACCAATGATTCAAAACTACGTGCCCTTCACCTCCCCCCGCAAGCTCCAGCGCGCACCTGCATTAGTCAAGAGCTTACTTCTGGCCGTCGTCGTCTTGGGGTGAACGCAGAGCATGCCATTGGACCTGGAGGAGGAACTCTGATACGTGCATAAAGCATCGTGGGGGGCGTTTTCTCTGCTCTCCCCCC
>AJFL01002123.1:0-29897 GCA_000467735.1 Rhytidhysteron rufulum CBS 306.38
TCCATCCCCCCTCTCGAGGAGAGCGTCCCCACAAACAACGCACAGAGCTTGTCATCCGAATGCGCGCGGGATGGTTGCAGCAAAAGGCGCTGTGCAGGCGACATCGGCTGCATGCCTGGCCGTGTTCTCGGGCACGTGAGCGGTTGCCTCTTACCGTGCCGTTGTTGCTCGGCCAAGAGCCTCACGGTGGTACGGGGCAGAAGCTGTGGACTGCGAATGCCTTTGACTCGGACACCGACCACCTTGCGACGTTGTGACAATTGTGCGGGCTTGGCGGTGCGCTGGAAACGACGTCCTCCTCTTGGCCCGGTTCAAGATGCGGACGACCGCTGCTCCTTTCTTCCTCCCTTGACCTTCGCCCCCAGAGGGCCCCCTTCTTGCTGTGTAGCTGTGTAGCAGTCCGGCAGCGTTGGGTTTGACAGTACTCTCGCAGTTATTGACTTGGCGTCTTGGATTCTCCTGGAGCGGCAATCTTGCATGACGGATCTTCATCGATCTCCAACGAACACACGCCTCCAAGCCCGAATGTCTTGGGCCCAAGACGTCTTGAATGCGAGTAAGCGGTCATTCCGCTCTGATCCCCAGATGCCGGCCATTTTTTCTGTTTCTCAATTCCATTTCAATGTTCTGCAGATTCGGTCGCATCCATTTCCCCTTTCACCTGGGCGCTTCCCAAAACAGCCTGTGAGGGCATTCTTCCTGTAACGATCAGCGGAGCTTGAAGCAGCCTCGAACGCCAAGAGCTCTGGGCGACTTTGGCTCGTCCTGCTTGGCCCCCTCCTCCTCTTGGCAAATTCAATCAACGCGCATCCAGGGCATTTGAAGAATGAGAGAGTGCCAGAGCAAAAATCGAAGCAACCGCATATTACACGTGTCTCGGCCGTCCGCTTCTTCTTTCCTGCGTGGCGATATGCCATACGTACGACCTCCGAGAGAGAGCCCCAGCATTCACAGTGATTTGAAACCGTGTGCACTTGGCAGCTTCAGAGCTCTTGTATAGATGGGTGCCGGAGCTGCGGAATGATCACAGCCTTCAGGATCTAGGAAGCGCTGCATCGCGAACCAGTCTCACGGTTGCACAAGACGGCCCGGTCCTTTGCAAAGAGCCTAATGTCTATTGCGCAACCTTTGACCATCCTACACAACTCCTGACCATCTGCGCCTAATACTACACAACGCTGGCCTTCGAACCCAAGGTAACTACCAGTATACCACATTCCGCTGAGACCCGGAATCCGGTCAAGGCCGCTTGGTTCCGAAAACCCCATTTCCTGCTCAACGGGCATTACAATACGCCTCTACTTCACCACCGTTGTCAAAAAAAGAAGTACCAGTGTCTCCTGCACACCCCAACGCGTAATAGACTATACGGAAGCATCGCTCTCCTCGCATGTGCTGACTGCATGGAGACAAGGTTAAACGCAAACGGACAGCAAGGAGTCTCTTCACTGTAGTACTATTTTCAAAAATGCCTGACCTCAAACGTTCGAGATTTCCTGTACAGCCATGGACGATCTTCCACAGGCATTTCTTCCATAGCGCCGTTCCCGCCCATGAGGTTCGATAGAGCTGGTAACTAACATTTGGCATATGATTTCACACAGCATGTACATACATCTGAGAAATCCACGCTGATTGGAAATCGTTCCACACAGGCAGCCAAGAGTGCCATGGGATCTACAGCAGCGATCGTGCGCAATGGCGAGGCCTTATTGTTTAAACAAGAAGTTACCTGTATTTCTTGGCCCCGGGATCCAGGCCTCTTACGTCGACCAGCATACTTGGCTAGGTACCACAGCATCATGGCAGTGACCATGACAAAGTTTTGACAATCACCACTGATATTGCGTCCTAGAAGTCTAAACATCGGGCATCCCAGGCCGCATTGGCCCGTTCATTTCCCTCGAATAGAGTTAACAGCAACCATAAACCCGGGAACAGCAGACATATCGAGAAGGTGTGATAGACTATAATGTGCATATGCGCCTATACGGAGTTTAAGACGCCCGGCAGGATTCGGAATACTAGAGTCCGCACGCGACCACATCTTGGAGTTTCTTTTATTTCCCACCTATTAATCGGGCATGTGAGCATACCCGAGACTGTGATCCCTTTCTAAATTGAAAGTCCCCGAATGGGTCGATTGATGCTATTTCTTTCGATTTATGAAATCGGGACCCCGACTTATGGGGACCTTCCAAGCCTCCGGCAGTTCAACACGCAAGCATCATGGGTAGTGTTGTGCATGTTTGCTCTTTCAGGGGATCAGAAAAATTCGCCGCTGACAACAAATTTAGCATTCCCTGTTTTAATCCGATTTATCCCGACCTGTTTCCAAAGTTGGTAGCCTGGGGCAGAAACTCCTGCCTGGACGTCAGCTCTGACGTCGTCGTCAGCATGCGGCTTCACATTCACCGTCTAAACCCCCTTTCCAATCCCTTGAATACCAAGCATTCATCGTGAAACACAGTCTCGGCATCATTTCACTTTCTAAGATGCGATTTGTTGTTTACTAGAAGAACAAAGATATTCTGCAGAGACAACTATCAGACGCGTCATCCCCAAAACGTCACCAAACTCGTCACCGAATGCACATCAATACCCCATTGCAACATCGTTGCTTTTCCTATCGGATTTGTGCAGCCTCTCATCTCCAGGCTGACGACTTTATGTCGCGGCTTTTCGGTCATTTTCATTCGGGGTACAGCGTCCAGTACAAGACGGATACATCCCGATACCTCCTGGGAACAACGAGGAAAATCTCTTGGGTTCCCGTGTAACTACAAGAACTATCCTACAAGATACCATACAGACTAACGAAGATACTAAATAACAGGTCGCAGCATATTCCACATTCCCAACGTGCCATTCTATCCTGACTACATGTCTTTGTCGTTCGATCAAGATAGAGAATCGCTACCATCAGGGTGTCTCCTCTGAAATCCCATACCCAAAAGCAGACCACGAAGCCCTTTTTGACGCACACTCATAATAAGACTCTCTTTCATGTATAGGATGGAACTCAACTATCGTGAACCAAATCAATGAAATCTACAGTGTGTAAGCCAAAGTCGTGTACCAAATACCACAAGCTCCATATTCGAGTCTCATAAAACCCAAAAGAAACTGAAACCATATACTAGATCCATATCCCATTTACTTACAACTAATCTAGCACCCACCATACAAGAATCCCACACAACAACAAAAGAAGTAACCTCGATATCACCACCTCCGATCCTCCACAATCACTGAACCCCATCAACTAGACAACTAAGAAACATAACATGATCATTCATCCTCGCATCCACACAACATCCCAGGATATTGAGCGTGAAGGGAAATAGGTGTACTTATCCATGAAAGAAATTATGATGTTGGATACTTGTCTAACATCTACATCTCCTAACTAACAACAACACTGATTACATGGATGGAGAGTGAATTGACAACGACGTTTAGATACCTAGTAGAAATTACAAAGGTCATGAAGTCATGGTATAAGTACATATCTCTTCTCTCAATCCAGTCCATTTCATGTCCTTCTCTTACGTTGTGTTTATTTTATGCTCATATTTACATTCATATAAAAAAATTCAAGTACTCATTCATATCCAAACGTCACTTCAAAGACCAACACTCTTCTACCACACCTAATTATTTTCCCTTCATTTTGAAACAGAATATCGAACTGGGAACCATCCAATACCCCCACCATAATAAAATACTGCAAACAAGCCACTCAGACAGAACGCAATGCTCACAACGTCAAGCCAGATCATTACCTGGGCATCTGATATCTAAAATAACCAATACCATATTCCACAAATTCAAATATCTCACCTCTGTCCGTCATTCCCAAAAATGTAAATACTTTCCACCCTTCCTATTCACTCATCGCAATCATATTTTGTAAAAAAAACTAGCTTCTTCATTCCTAATATACATACGTAAATTAACCTTTGGATAAACCCTTCTCTTCTCTCTTCGTTAGTATGATATTATATGTATTATAGTGATATTGTTGGTATGATACCCCACATTCATTTAATACTTTAGGTGCCTTAAAACCATCTATGAAACTTGCTTTAGTGAGCTTTGAGGTATATAAAGTGTTGAATGAATGAGAGAGGGAGTCCTGTGATTAGATTACGCTCGGTCGTCGTGGTGGAGATAAACTATAGGGTTTGGACACATCGAAGATAGTCGAACTTTAGAAAATTGTGATGAACATTTATTGTCCATAGGAATAAGAATTTCCTCTAACCACTCCCCAAGAAAGCAAGTTCAAATCCCTAAGCTATCCAAGATGCCCCTTTAGCCCATGACTCCGGTTCCGCTATAATACAAGTACAGCCCGTACTTGGAACCCGAAAAAACACCAAACCCAAATGCGTTCATGTAAACCCAATGACAAAATTAAACCAAACCAATAAATTAACCTAACACCAAAGAAGCAAGACTCTCATCCAAACTGGCCTCACCAACTACATCCCCCTGATCTAACCATCCCCTCATCAACGCGTACGCTACCAAGTCCGTCGCAGACTCGAATTCCTTTTTCGCTAGTGCCCTTGGATCTAGAACCCCTTCCACCTCTTTTAACGCCTTCTCTAGCTTCTTCGCCTTTCTGATCACTTTCTTCTCGTCTACTTCTCGCCCCTCTCCATCAATAACCGTCATATCCACGCCCTCGACACTCGGCCATTGGATATTCTGCACGAGTTTGAAGAGGATGAAATGAAGCCATACAAGGTTGGAATGCGGGTGATATGCTTTCCAGACATCTGCTTCATTAACGCGTTTTGATGGTTTGAAGGGGGCGAGAGGGTCTGAGTGGAAGATGTAGGAGCGCATGTAGCGGTAGATTTCGTATTGGTATTCTTCTGAGGCATCGGCTTCGAAGACTGAGGAGTCGAGGGAGAGATCTAAGAAGGCTACTTCTGTATCCTCTTTGTTTTGAGGGAGAGAAAGGGATGATGAGGATGATGAGGGTGTTGAAGGCGTGGTTGGAACGGTATGGTCACTCATGTCTACACGGGAGAGCCCATAGTCGATGATAGTGGTTTCAAGGCCTGAGAAGCCTAGTTTCCGGTTTGTGGGGTCGAGGAATTTTGGCGTGTGAATGGCGGTGTTAGGATGGCGGGTGCGAATGCAAATATTTCCCAGATGGAGGTCACGGTGCTAGAAGTATGTTAGCGATACTTATTCACATAGTCCCTCTGTGTGATTTTATACGAGCTGTGAAATGTAGTTGAAAGTTGCAACATACCTCGAATCGAAGTCCTTCTTCTCCCTTAGCTACAGATAGGACTACGCCCCAAAACACATCCCACGCTTCCCAGATACTTCTGAGCGCTGGCTCTTTCTCCTTGCCACCTTCAATCAACTTTTCAAGATCACAGCCTGCGTCTTGCATCTCAACGACCGCCCAAAGTTGCGTATCTGAATAACTGGACTTTTTTGACGGATCGGGGAAGAAATCCCTATCCTCTTTTGCTTGTTTCTTATTGAAATCTTTCCAGGCTCCTACAAATGGGCCCGAAGGACGACCCTGCAGGACAAGTAGTTCGCGGAAATTTGTAAAACCAGGGATAGTTGTTAAGCGTTGTAGAAGTTTCACTTCCGACTCTACGCTTTCTACACTGCTCATCCAAATCTCTTTTTCCTCTTTGTCCAATTGCATCTGGATGATATCTTCCGCTGTCATTTCTTGCTTTTTCCTTCGGCTTTGTCTGGTGGGTTTTGTTGCATTGTATGCGACCAAATCTTCTTCTGCTGGGGATTTCAATGCTATTATCTTTAATACGCTTTCATCTGATTTTCTAAACCCTGGGATTATATCTTTCGACTTGAGCGCTAACCGATATACCTCTCCGTATGAGGCCTCGGCGATCTTAGAGATATTGAAGAACGAATCCAATTGACTGGTCCATGTGGAAAAAGGAATGGGCCCTTTACGGGCTTCTTTGCTGTTGCAGAATCTGAGAAGAGGTCGTACGTGAGCTTTGAAAGGGTCTGTATCCAAGGATGAATCTGACAAGAATGAAGAGGATTCAACGGGTACTGGCTGTTGCTTTCTCCGCCTTGGGGACCGTCTCAATTCTTCATGTGGGACTTTCATAGAACCCTTTGATGGTGTTCTGCAGGAGGTTGTCGATGTCGCGGGAGAAGCTGGTCGGAGAACAAGTTCAGGGTTTGGAAGAGTTTCATCTTTATTTTCCAGCATCTCATCCTCTCCATGTTTAGATGGCAGTTTGCCGCTTTTACCCTTCTGTTTGCCCCTTGCTTTCTTTTCCAGAGCATTAGCATCCTTTGTCCCTAGCACTTTTCTCGATTTTGGCCGTGATTTTACATCAGATCTAGTTTGTTCCTCTGCCGTATCCTTCCCAAGGCGTAATCCCTGCAGTTGTTTCTCTACCGCCTCGAGGGCGTCATCTCCTTTATCCTTGGTCTTCCGTCTCGTTTTGACTTCCACTTCCACATCTTGTGTTTCCTGTATAATAGGTTCTGCAGTAAGGTTCGCTTTCTCCGGGCTCGACCATGATTTAAAGAGGGGTGTTTGTTGGGTGCGTTTCCCGTAGACTTGTTTACGGGGAGGCATGATGAGCGAGGGCCGGCTCTCTGAGGGTTGTGGTAAGGAAAGTGTTGGAATAAGTAAATATGTGCCCCTAGATTAAGAACATGGGGTGATGTTGGATCTTGGGGACCGTGGGGGGTCGTAATTAGGTTAAAATGTGATGAAGAAATCCAGGGTGTATGTGCAGATTTCCTTTTACGGTTAGTGCGATTTGGTTGCGAAGGGCAACGCGCTCATCATGTGACCGTGACTGTGAATTCTGCCTCCCACGTCATGTTCCTGAACTTCACCTTATGATGGAAGTTGTATCTTTAATGCTTCATCTACACCACGAGAATTCAAGGGACTTCGAATAAAGCCGCACCAAATAACGCTATTATCAGACCGGTCTAGAACGACGTAATAATCGAAAAGCTAAGAATAACTATTATCGGATTTACCATGCTAGCATAAAGAGACAGCAGAGTGTGCAGAGCATTCTTTATGTCTAGGCTTTCTATGCGCAAAGTTTGATATAGACTTGAAATATACTAATAGAATTGCCAAAGTTCAACTCGCTATCCTACTTTGACAACCTGCTAGCTACCTCTATATAGAACACTAAAAGGATTGCCAAAGTTGCGCTCATTATGCTACTATGCCGTCAGACTCGCGATCCTACTTTGCCAAAGGCGGGCTCCCTATCCCATTTTGACATGGCAAATTCAGACTCGCTGTCCTACTTTGTCGGCTTGTCAAAGCCGGACTCGGTATCCGACTTTGGCAATCCACTATATCCCCATGCATTAAACACCACCATCCTTAATAGCTAATAACTTGGTGAAACTGGTACTCATGACTTTGTATCCTTCGGCATCCCATACGCCTCCAACAATATATGCTCACGAAGAATTCATTCACATTTCTTCATCAACCAAGTTTCAGCAGAATCACAGCATACACTCAATTCCACTTAATATTCTTTCTCATCATTGCATCTCTGACTCCACGCACCCACCTCACACTCCACACTTTTAACATTACAATTATCGAATTTATTCGATGAAGCTCGACCAAAAAGGAGAATCGGCTTCTTGTCTCAAAAAATAGACCTTTCCCAAAAAACAAAGCTGTCTAGACATAAAATAAACCTATCATGTCCGAAATCGTGTACGTTAAAACAAGTAGGCTGCTCTGCCACAAGAAGAGAATCGGGAACACCCGGGCATT
Organism: Rhytidhysteron rufulum CBS 306.38; assembly: GCA_000467735.1. Classification (NCBI taxonomy): domain Eukaryota; kingdom Fungi; phylum Ascomycota; class Dothideomycetes; order Hysteriales; family Hysteriaceae; genus Rhytidhysteron; species Rhytidhysteron rufulum. The sequence continues at coordinate 7,790 of AJFL01002123.1, forward strand.
CTTGATGCATTTGTTTCCTGACTACCCGCTTCAAGCGAATATCAGGCAAAAAGGGATATAAAAACAAGACAGGCAACGCTCATGAAAACGCTAAACAGGCATGACAAAGGGAAACCTAGCGGGAGGCGGACGTGCTTTTAGGACAAATTGGTCCAACGGATATGCAGGAGTTCAGGGCTCGCTTTGGAGTCCTTACCGAGTCGAGCTCAGTGGAGAGACGGTCATTTAGATGATCGTCGTTTAATGCAAAGAGAAAGACAGTCTAAGCAATGGAAACGCTGGGCTAGCTGCCCGAACTGTCAATTTCGGGCGTAGGAGAATCACTTTCCTTCTCCTCGAGCACTGGCGTTGCGACCCCAAGACTCTGCCTCTTTCTCTTCTCTTCTTCTTTCTTATGTTTCACCACTCCATTGACTCCATTTGGCGTGTTTGGTGCCATTGGAGGGCTAAGGTTATTATTCAGCTTTGACCTGGGAGCCGTGCTTGAATAACTTGATGAGAGTTTGGAGGTGTTCTTTGTGGTCTCGGACTGAGCGGCAAAATCTTTCCATTTGCGCCATCCATCAAAATCGATAAGAGCTTGCATGCAACCCCATTCCTTGACTTTTCGTTCCAGCCAGACGAAGTTGACAGGCTACATGGATTCTGTTAGCAAGATACATATCCAAGGACATGGTTAGTATTTACCTTAGTTAAGAAGTCATTGCATCCGGCAGCCAAAGCTTCGTGTCTGTCACTCTGCAATGAACTAGCCGTAAGTGCGACAATGATAACGGGACTCTTGAACAGAGTCATATCCGTCAACTTATCTTCTTCTTTAAGCTCTTTCTCAGCTTTGCCATCTTCTCCCTGTTTTAGGACCGGTGGCTCGTTACTGGCACTGCTAAAAACTCCAATGCTATTGACACGTTCCAGCCTGCGGATCTCCTTCGTTGCCTCTAAACCGTTCATGATGGGCAATTGAATATCCATCAAAACCAAGTGATATCCACCTGCCCGCCACTTTTCCACGGCCTCTTTTCCATTCATTGCCCGCTGCCAGCGAACCTTGAGACGTTCCATGAAAGCACCTAGAACTCGTAGATTGATTATGTTATCTTCTACAATGAGGACATTGATGGGTGGAACGGAACCGTCAAGAAGGCCGGCGGGAAGCGAAGGTGCATCGACCGATTTCTTGTTCTTGCGATTCTTCAAACGGGGAGAGGCAACACGCGGCGTTGGCGGAGTAGAGGACTGTCGAATTGATTGCGGTTCTACAGCCGGAGGGGTCGGAACATGCGGTGCTCCTGTTACGGAGTGTTTCGTGTCCGAGGCGGAGGAGTCTTGTCGTGGACGGTTTGCTATTGGGCGAGCGGATGCAATTGACTGGGACGATATACCACCAGTCAATGCCGTAGGAGAAGCGGTGTTGTGTCGAGGATATTTCGGTCGGGCGTGGTGAGCTCGTCGACTGCCGGGAGATGGAAGGGGAGGAAGTTGCCCTGTGTTAAGTACAGCTATGGATCGTTCATGTGCCGCATGTGACATGGACGTCCTGCTGTCGTGTGAGGCTGCTGTTAATGCAGCGGGAGAAGGATGGATAACTGGCATCGGAGGGAAGTATTCCGTTGCGCCTTCAACGGGCCTAGTATCATCGTAGTAGTAAGGAATGCCATGCTGTACTGCCCGTGGCGATGGCCTGGGGGTTCTCCTGGTGGGAACTTCGATGAGAAGAGCCTCGGTCACATTCTGCCCACCTGGATAATAAGCATCCAGTGTCCTGCACATCTCCTCCTCTGGCCCCAATAGTCTATCAGCAGGCTTCTGATTTGCATCTCTGGAACATATCCTCAACGTCACATCGGGAGCATCAAAGTTTTTGCCCAGCGAATTCGCATACTTCTTGAGTATCATATCCCGTACATCATCAACCAGATCATCCTCCCGTATTTGCACCAGGGTAGCCGAAGCGTTTGGGCGCTTCACCCATATCTTGCGATGTAGCATACCAGGGTTGAAGTTCGAAGGGCCGGTAGAGAAATAGTCGGAGGCGGTAGGGGGTGCGGTGTCTGGGTCTAATAGCGTCTTGATGACTTTTGCATTCGGGCCTGTCACGAGGGATTGTCTACGAATGGGACCGGGAGGCTGCGGCTGTTTCGAACTTCCGGGGCGGATGAGCGTGGTAGGTAGTGGGGATAGCGGCTCTGAATCGACGTCTGCGTTGGCGTTGGAGCCCAATTGTGCCTCCTCCAAGTCACCTGGAACAGCGGGGGCAGAGACGGGGGTGGCTTCCTCGAGCGTGACGGCTGGACAGGTGGTTTGGGCGGGTTTGGGAGAGGTGGGAGAATTGGGAGAGTTGAGGGTGGTGTTGTTGTCTTGCGCGGGTGGATCTCTTGCACTGTGGTCCTCGGACCGATTCTCAGCAACGGTTTCAGACGAGCCTGGCAGCTCTGGCTTCCTCGAGGGCAGGACGGCAGAGCGAGTGAGACGTCTGTCGGCGTCGTCGCGGTCGTCGCGGAGGTGTTGGGTTGAAACTGCGGCGAGCTTGGTCAGGGAAGCCGAGCGACGCGGCTGGCTCTTCCGGCCATGGCTGGTAGTGGACGAGGCGATTGACTTGGTCGAGGTTGAGGTTCCGCTGCTCCTGCGCAAGAGTTTGGCTCGCGCAATGCTTAGTTTGGACTTTAGGTCGCCCATGCTCCCTCAACGGGCCGTTAACGGCCACAGGAGGTTGGCCAGGAGGCAGGCAGCCTTTGAGGAATGTCAGGACTGCTGCGACTGGGAGAGCGAGGCAGCGGAGACGCCAGATGGCGGTGACTGTGGCGCAAACACCTGGGATATGCCAATCATTTAACCTGGGTGCCGGAGGGGTACAGCAAGCAGCGCAGCGCAGAAGAATGGGGAACAACCGAGACGGCGGGCGGGATGCCGACGACGCGTCCTGGTTGGGCAGGCGGGGGGACCAGGCGCAGAGCGGTGGTAGGAAGGGGATAGGGATAGGGAAGAAGAAGAAAGTAGAAGACAACACAACGAGGAGGGGGAGAGGGAGAGGGAGAAGAGAGAGAGGATGTCGACGGCGTGCGTGTGTGTGGATCAGATGGTTGGTGGTTTTCTTATGGTGCTTCAAGGTCGGAGAGATGGCCTGCAAGAGTGGTGCCCGGAATCTGATGGGTATCAAATGAGGCTTGTGGCCGACCCATCGCGATCCATGCTCGCAAGGTAACTCAACTCCCTCACCTTGCGCCGTGCAAATCTCCGCCCACGCCCTCAGACAACAGACCTTCAATGTCTTTCTACCGCTGCACGCGTAAGCACGTCCCGGCAAAGACGCCGCCAGAGGCAGACCCGCGCAGAACTCGGTCTCACAAGCTGAGGCAGCAAACCAGCCGTCGTTGTCTGTGAGCTGGTTGCGGGTCTACGGCCATATTCCTCGTCCAAATGCTTATCCGTTTACGGGTGCATCCCTGGTCAAGCCTGAACAACAACACCACTACCTAGGGACGCTGCTGTGCTAGAAGCCCTCTGGCTTGCCGCCGGAGCCCTGCGCATGGAGCACCTGTTAATGCCTCTACCTCGTCGCTCTCCCAAGTTTGCCACAATCGTGCAACTGCTTCAGAGGAGGTACAGTAGAGAACCATCCGCTACTCTCTAGCTACAGCACCTTCAGCCACACATATCAAGCCTGCTGGGTTTCATGTTGGTTTGCCACAAACCAGAAGATGCCAATGCCCAATGCCCCAGACGCCAAGCGCAGGTTGCGCTCAAATCAGGAATCTGCAGAGCGTTGGCTGTCCTTTGGCTTCATTGTTCAACCATGTTGCCGGATCTCTCGCTGCAGAATCCGGCCTGCAAGCTGCTCTGATACGCGCAGATCGCCTCCAATAGCATCGAGACAGATGTTTCTTGCTAGAGCTAAATCGTGGAGTGAGAACTGCCCAGGGTCCGTCTGCGTTCCCTTTCGCGACCATCTTTTCTTTATCGGCCAGGCGATCATCAACAAGGAACCGGCAAGGAAAATGACGAGATAGAGATCAAAACCCACAATCCTGGAAGATCTGTTCTGTTCTGTCTGAATCATGGCCTTTGATGTGCATGATTCGTTACGACTTTCCCTTCCCATCATGGATGGGGACATCGTCATCATCCACCAATCACAGCGCGTCTTTTCTACTTTAGTTTCAGCTCTTCTATTCTAATAGCCAAAATGATATAAAGCCAATACGCACTTCTCTTCACAGGACCGACTTTCCTCCACATTATCTTAGATTCCGCTGTCCGTGAGCATGAACCATCAGCCTTCGGGAGATGACATCAGATATCAGCCCATCTCTAAATTTATCGATACGGTTCCTAGGTACCCCTATTTCATCACATGTGGTCATTTGGCTCTCCTTGTCGTTCTAACAAGCAAGAAACTACTATTGTCCTACATCAACACGGCTCTTAACACTCTTTGTTATTCGATTCTCCTATACACATAATATTCATGTTCTTTGTTTAAAAGTTAATACTATTGCTAAGTCTAAGAGTGTCATTGTGAACTATGTATGTACAAAGGAGTTTATTTCAATGTATATAATTGCTGTTTTCTATGAAATTATGTTCTTGAACAAAAAAACTTTGGTGATCTTGGGTATACTAAAATACGTCTGCTCTATTCCCTAACTTGAAGAAAATCTACTGTTTGAACCCGAGCTCCTACAATCTGAAGGGAATACATCTCTTGAAACTATGGCAGATATCAAAATCCAAGACTATTTTCCTAGAAAATTGTATCTGGACCAATAACCAATTACTATGATAGGGTCTTCCCATATTCAAAAGCGTTAAGTACTAATCCAATCATCATCCTCAAAAATTTAAACCATTCATCACATACACCACAAACCCCAACATCATGAACTAATAACATATCAACCAAGTAAACACTTCACAACTTCACAACCTTATAACTCCATCACCTCACGTCTCACGAACACCATTCACCAACTAATGACACCACCACATTTACACAGTTCGCCGACAATGTAGCTTCCCACACCCTCCCCATGCCCATTTCAAAGATATAAAATTTCCTCTAATCTATCCCATGAATATTTCAAATCAAATATCTACGCCCAAGTACCTCGAAAACCAAGTACACACCCCAACAACTAACTAGCAACCACCACCAAACCAAAAATGTTCTACCTCCCCCTCTTCCCCCCATCCCTTCGGCGCCACCAAACCCAAACCCGACCCCAAACCCACACCACCTCCCCCCTCCCCACCCTCACGTGTCCAAAATGCCACGCAAAACACACCGTTCACCACCACGCGCAACCGACCGAGAAATCTCTAGAGCAAGCCACCTCGATCCGACAATGTGAGGATTGTAGAAGGGAGTGGGAAGGGGAACGTTTGAGGGATGGTTTGACGTTGTTTCCGGGGTTAATGGAGGAGGACGGAGGGGAGAAGTAGGGGTCAGTTTTGTTGGATATGTAGGACGCTGATGGTGTTAAACTGATGAGAAGGTAGGTAAGAAAGCAGATAAATCTTCTTTCCTTTCATGCTTCACAATGAAAGTATCCCCTTCTCACATCTTCAGCAGAAAAAAAAAGCAACGCCTTACACTCAAAAACTAATCCATCTCTTAACCTAGGATTTCAAAGAAAATCAAAACATAATATTTAATCAACTTTTCAATTCATAATAAATACAACCCCTCAAAATCTCCCATAACGGGACATCAAAAAAAGGGGGTACGTTGGGTTTCCCTTCCCTCCACGCCAGTCATCTAAATATACACTTTGTAAGAGAAAAATAAAAAATAAAAAAAGGTTCAACACCGAAAAGAAAAAAAGAGATATCATGGAATCGTTTGACCGAGAGATCTTGATTGAATCTGAGCGAGCAAGCAAGCAAGCAAGAGGGAAATGGGAGAAAGAGGCCTACGAAGGCTAGGACAAGAGAAAGAGAAAAAGAGGGAAAAAACAATGACCTCCCCTTGATTCATATGCATGAGTATCGTTTCGCTGGTGATGTTGCACAGGTGTTATAGACGTGAAACGTGAACGTTAGACGTGAACTGAAACTGACTTGCTCGCTCCTTCATCGCTCCCAGAGAAAACCCGTAAAGCAACGCCAACCCTAAGAATTTATTCAACAAACAGAAAACGAGGAAAAGCGGATGATCAGATGCAAGGTGTTTCCTTTTAGAAATCCTTAAAGGCAGCTTCCCACTTCTCTCTCATCTCTGCCGAGTACGGCTCACGACCTTCAGGCTCAGGATCATAGTCGTCAAAATTCCTCGTGTCAGCCGGGCCTCGAAGATGCGGTACAATCGGTCCTTTGAATTTGCGTTTATACAAGGCTTCCCAATCAATATCTTTGAACCATGGATGTGATTTTACGGTGGCAGCGCCGCCTATGATGTTCCCGAGGCGTTTTGAGGTGTCGACATTGCAGAGACCGGAGATAAGGTCGCGAGCGGAGGGTGACATGGCGGAGGGGAATCGGAGACGACCTTCAACAATTCTAAAGGAGATGAGGAGTGAGTAGGAAGTAGATAAAAGCTGGAGAGGCGCTTACTGTTCATATATTTTCATGGGATTTTGGTCCCAGAATGGAGGCTGGCCAACGAGAAACTCGTATACAAGAATCCCGAAAGCCCACCAATCTACTGCAGTACCGTGGCCTAGCAATGAATTAGCGCGGCGTGCATTTGTTTAGAGGTTGCACAGACTAACCTGTGTTTCTAATAACTTCCGGTGCGAGATATTCAGGTGTTCCGCATAACGTATATGTTTCCCCTAGATCAAGATTTAACATCAATTATAGCAGACCTAACCGCAAGTGAATGCTCACTGTTTTCTACTTTTTTGGCGAAACCAAAATCCACTAGTTTAAGATGTCCTTCTGCATCGATGAGGATATTCTCAGGTTTCAAATCACGGTATGCGACCCCTTCCTTTTCATGCAGGAACTCTAGTATAAGGACAATCTCCGCAGCATAGAATTGGGACGTGGGCTCGTTGAAGCGGCGTGCTCGTCGAAGATAACTGAAAACTTCGCCTCCGGGGCAATAGTCGAGCTACAAATTATCACTGTGTTAGCAAATTGAGCTGGTTAAAGTGATGTTCTGATTGGCCATACGAGCATATAAAGCGAATCGGAGTCTTGGAAACTCGCGACCATGGTTGTAATAAAGGGATGACCTGCAACTGCAGCAAGTACATTTCTTTCATTCCGCACATGTTCGACCTGTTTGAGCCGAATGACTGGGATTGGGTTTAAAGTCAGCCTGGCCGTCACTGATCGAGTATATATGCGCCGGACACCGACATACCATCGACTTTTCTTAGGATTTTGAGCGCAAACACCTTATTCTGCTCTCCTTCTTCCGGGTTGCTAAGTCGCACCAACCAGACTCGTGCAAAAGTACCTGCAGGGGGAAGTGAGCATTTGCAGTCGAAGCTGAACATTGCCTGTCCAGTCAATGGGGGCTAGTACCTGTGCCCAACGTCTTGATAAGTTCAAAGTCCTCTTGCCGGAGCACTCGCGAAGAGTGACCGACCATCTTCTGCCCCGAATCTTCTGTTATCTGGTTGGGGCTGAGCGGCCTCTTGTGGTCTTCCCAGTGCGCCAGGAGCTTCTTCTCTTCCTGGCGGTCACGCTCCATCTCCGGTGAACCGCGGTTTTCTTGCGCGGGCTGTGGAGCAGGACCGGAGTTGTTGTTATTCTGCTGCGAGTTGTGGGATTTGTGGTGTTTGGAGTGCTCATGATGGAGCAGCTTGTGAACGGCGGCCGAGGCCATGGTTCTCTACCGTGTCGCGAAGGGTGCAAGAAGAGCGGTGCGGTACGATCGGTGTTTGAGGTTGTCGGCTCCCTTGTTTCCTAAAGCATGTCTAGCAAAACATTCGGAAACAAATTGAGCGCAGGACCTCTGTGCAGGTCGGGGATGGCGACGGCGACGGCGAGTGTGGCATTCAAGTCATGGAGAAAATGGGGTACGGGAGCGGACGTCAGATTGCAGCAATCGGCAGCGGCAGGAGGGATGGAGTCGGGTGTTGGGCTGGTCGGTTTTGGCGGGGTTACAGGAACATGGACGGGCGAAGCTTTAGCCTCTGCGATGGACGGTATGACGCGCTCGAGGCTGGTCAGTGACAGTTGGAGGCTCCACCCGTCAAAAGAGCCGGTGGCTGAGACCCGATGCACGAGGCACAGATGCACGCTGTCTGGATACGGAGTATGGAGTGAAGATGCTGCTGATGAAGATGAAGCAGGACAGGAAGAAGAAGCAGAACAAGCAGAAGCGTGGGTTTGCTGACTGCTTCGTTTTAGGGGGGCGGTACCTACCTAAATTGATTGATTGTATCATCATCCCTCGCCCTTGCCCAGATATGTAGCGTAGCGCGTGGGATTCATGTGGGAGACCTCGGGCGGGATTGATTGATTGATTCTCAGCACCCAACTCCACTGCAGGTGACGACGGCTCGTCTTCAGCCACACTGCTGTGGCGCCACGCTCTACCTAGGTAGGTCTTCTTCCGCTTCCAGGCCAGGCTTCCTCTTCTTTCAACCCGATCTCGATAGCACCGTGGACCTGCAGGCACAGCCAGATGAACGGACAGCTCTCAGCCCCTGATCCCTACTACATCCGTCCCGAACGTCAACCTTCTCTTTACTTGCAATCCCTCTCTGTCCTTGGCAACATCCCGGTCTCAAGCAGCATCGGCAGCACCTTATCCAAACTTGGCCCTGCTTTAGATCATTGTGCGAGCACTCTTGACTGCAGATCGTGACTGGCGGGAGACCTTCAGGGGAAACCTAAATCCATTCACAGCGACAGAACTTCCAATCGGGATAATGCTCTAGAAGATTACGTAAGGCTGAGGTCAGCTCGACTTGAGTAACGTGCAACATTCGGACTTCTCTCTAGTCATATATAATGTACGTGTTTCTTTCAAACATTCACTGGAAGCTCTCGTAAGCATTGTGTATGAACCGATTCCTGAGTTTTGTTGGACGTGACCATGTAGCTTATGACTGTGTTAAATGTTACATAGTGAAAGCATTAGCGGGATTGCTTTCCTAAGTCCTTCTCATCATATTTCAAAACTCCAGGTTAGAATGAAACTCCAGAATAGTATTCAGTATCTCTTAGTCTCAATACTGTCTTTTGATGTCACAGATCTACAGCAAGAAGTGTTTGGACGAAGAAAATCCATCCTTGTAAAGTTAGCATTGATGTTTTGGAGCTTTGTTTGATAGCAAGGACTTGAGGAAGAACTAAACAACAATGATTTATACGCCAAACAATAAATTGCAAACACCAATCTCCTCCCATTCATGAGCAAATGATGATGATACCTTCTCTATAACATTGCAGACTTGACCGAATTCCTCAAACGGCCCTAACATACTTGGTGTATGGTAACCATGGAACTGAGGGACTCAACCCCCCATATATGGTATAAAAAAGCTAATATTGGGGCGATAAGCCGCAAACGCGTCGTCGAAGCCCAATTTTGCGCCCATTCTCCCAAGTGATAACCCAGATAAGTGGTCCTTTATTGTACAACTGGACCAGGAGAGTATTCATACAAGGATGAAGCCATGTCGTTCATCCTGAGCTTCGGGTGTTAAGGATAAGCGCTACAATGAGTCTATAATATTTTGTTAGTTGGATTGCTACCAACGATAACAATTGTGATGGGACAACGTACCCGTACAAACCCAAAACTTCCGCAAAAATCAAAATCAGGACCATACCCACGAATATCCTGGATTGCCTCATGTATGCTCGTACACCCTACAAACATTAGTACGTGACTATAAATGGCTCCCTTCCAAGGTACACACCATGTCTCCAACGATGCCAATCGCGTATCCAGCAGCCAAGCCTGTCAAACCAACTGACAGCCCAGCAGCGAGATGCATAAATCCACTGAAGAGGGAGTAGGATTTCTCGGGTCGCATATCACCGGCGATGAGGACGGAGATCACTAGCGCGTACACTGCTAGGATACCAGACATGACGATCGGGATGAGGGACTGTCGAGCAACTATCATTAGCTATAAGCTCCTTCAACCAACATACGAATTCCTTGCCTTCATTATAAGATCTGGCCTATAGGTTCCGATACCCGCAATGCCTATTCCAGACTTCGCCGTTCCATACGCAGCTCCAATACCTGTTATGCTTCGATTAGGTGCTCATTCATGATGTATGTGCTATTACGGTGGGAGACAAACTTCCGAAGATCATCTGCGCATTGTTAGACATTAACTGGAACAATTCTAGAGAGAATAAAAGCTTACAGCAAATGCAATACCGCCCTGTGTCAGTGTTAGCTGGGGTCTGTTGAAGGTTTGATGAGCTTCCTTACCATGCCGAAGAAGGGCGCAAATTTGGGGGAGAGCTCGTACTCATCCATGTTGGCGTGTTAAACAAAGAGGTACTATAAGCTTCTTTGATGTAGAGAAGAAACACCACCGGGGCGGTTGGGCTGCGGGCGAATGGTGATGGGGGAAGAAGCTTGGTGGTGACGAGATGTACGATACGCCTAGCTGAGCCATAGGCGAAAGCCAAGCCTTCGTTCTTGGTCTCCAATGTCTGAGAGCGAAGCACAACCACAAGAGACCGCCCTGAGGGGGACTACCATCTTGCAGATTCCGCGTCTCTGCTCTCATCCTATTCACTACCTCAAATTACTATCTTTCTACTCCCTCCTACCTCCCCCGACCTCTTCACCTCATACGTCCCCTCTAGCCCCTCGGGGCCAACAGGCAGGGAGATAATCCTCTACCTCCGAATCCTGCACCACTTCATTTGATGCGTTCTCCTTTGCTTCTGCTAAACTAGACCGAGCCGGAACCCACCCAGTTGCCGTGCGATAGTGTTTGAACTTGTCTGTCGTCCTCTCTAACACTTTCCGGCGCCCTTCCTCTCACACTCGTCGGTGTCCACGACGTATCTTCCTCGGTCTTCCGCGATCACTCCGTGTCCCTCTGAAAGCCTCATAATAGAGAGCCTACGAATGCCACGCAATTTTCTTCGAATACTGAAGCAGTAAATCTACATGGCAGATTACAGTTCTCAGCAGGGGAGGGAATATGCGCGGCCTCCCAACTATGGTCACTCCACTGGCCAGACGAGGGATGCGGCTTTTGCCAACATTTTCGGTGCCAATCCAGCGATGGCAGGCCGCTCTCAGACAATGACCTCTGCCTCTGCTATGAGATTCCCTGACAGAGCCCAAACAATGTCGTCCCAAACTGCAGATATGATGCAGAGGGCACCACCATTGAGACAGCCAATCAATGGCTACGATCGACGCCCAAATGGATTTGATCCACGCGCTCAAGGATACGACCAGCGACCTCAAGGCAACTTCGATTCTCAAGATCCTTATAACCGACCGCCGCCAAATGGTTATGCTCCTGGACAACGCCATTCGGACGGCTCTAGCGCACCCCCAGCGGCACAGCGCCAACCGCAGCCCCAATATCTCCCGCGGCCGCTACGCCCTGAACGACAACCCTATGGTCAACCTCAGCGGTTGGATTCTCGAACTTCTCCTCCTGCGCAGCCCCCCTTTAATAAACCAATCCCCAACCGATTTCCAGGCGGTCCACCCGGACCTGCCCTCAATTCTGACCAATATCGATCTCAGTCGCTAGCATCTGGGCCTCGTCCTCAATTCTCACACCCAGGTGCTCCGGGCTATGGCGTTTCGCCGGCGCATACTTTCCGGCAGCAGCCTTACATGAATCATCTGGCAAGAACTACAGCTCATGGTCGGGTTGTTCCAGAGAGACCGGATGAGCGGACAATGTCAATGACGTCTTACGCCAGAGACAGCGAGTTTGCTCAAACCATGAGTGGTCGCGTGATTCCAAACCGTAGGCGTGAATCCGGAGGGCAGGAAGGTTCTTTCATGGACCCAAGAGCTCCTCCAGGGGCACCGGGTCCTGTCAACGTTGGCCCTGGGAATAAGACTAGAACGCCCAGCCAAGGAAGTATACAGTCCAGATCTATGTCTATGGCATCGACTATAGTGCCTCCTTCGGAAAGAAGCGATTCCATGACCTTGCGATCTAACCCGTCCGGTTCCGGTAAAACGCCTGTAACACCACAACAACAGCAGCAACCCATGATGGTCTCACAACGAAGGGCTCCACTTGTGTATCCAGCACTTCTCTCTCGTGTTGCAGAAGTTTTCCGCGAGCGTATTGGTTTGGCAGAAAAGGAGAAAGATGGTTTGGTGTACAAGAGTGCTTTCACTGGTGCAGAGGCCGTGGACTTGATAGCGTACATCATCAAGACGACAGATCGTAACCTAGCCTTGCTCTTGGGCAGGTCCCTAGATGCCCAAAAATTCTTCCACGATGTCACGTACGCCCATAGATTGCGAGATTCGAACAACGAAATCTATCAATTCAGGGAGACGCTACTAGAAGACACTACCGAGGTCAATGGCGTTTTTACGTTGTTGACAGAGTGTTATTCGCCAACCTGTACGAGGGATCAATTGTGTTATTCGATTGCCTGTCCACGAAGACTCGAACAACAAGCCAGGCTCAACATGAAGCCCCAGCCTGGATTGAAACGTGAAGAATCACGCTCAAGCTTGCACGATGACGGAAATGACGAACAGAAGCTCTGGATCAACACGGTCTCGAAAGAGGTCGCGGACAGTGTGACGGATAAGGAGAGGAAACGCCAGGAAGTTATTTCTGAATTGATGTACACTGAGCGTGATTTCGTCAAGGACCTTGAATACCTGCGCGATTTCTGGATGAAACCTTTGCGTGGACAGACGACTTCTCCTATTCCAGAACACCGACGCGAGAAGTTCGTCCGGACTGTCTTCTCCAATTGTCAAGATGTTTACATGGTCAACTCAAGGTTGGCGGAAGCTCTTACTAGGCGTCAACAACAAGGCCCTGTTGTTCGAAGCGTTGGTGATATCTTCTTGGAATACGTTCCTCACTTCGTCCCTTTTATTAAATACGGTGCCAATCAATTATTTGGAAAATACGAATTTGAGCACGAAAAACGTACCAATGCCGCATTTGCTAGATTCGTGGACGAAGTTGAGCGGATGAAAGAATCTAGGAAGCTTGAACTCAACGGTTACCTCACAAAGCCTACCACTAGGTTGGCCCGGTATCCTCTTCTACTAGAGAACATCTTGAAATATACAGCGGACGATAACTCCGACAAACAGGACATCCCCAAGGTCATCACGCAGATCAAGGATACTTTGTCCAAGGTCAACGTTGAATCTGGCAAAGCCGAGAACCACTTCAACTTGATGCAGTTGAATCGTGATCTCAAGTTCCGCCCTGGAGAATACGTCGATCTAAAATTGACAGAGGAGAGCCGTCAGCTTGTGTTCAAGGGTGTATTGAAGAAGAACCCAACAGACACTACCGGTGACATTACCTGTTATCTCTTCGACCACGCTGTTTTATTGGTTCGAATCAAGACGGTCAACAAGCGAGAAGAGCATAAGGTCTATAAGAAACCCATCCCATTGGAATTGCTGGTCATTACTCAAATGGATGAGATTATACCTAAAATGGGTATTGCGAAGAGACCTTCGGCTAACCTGATGACTGGCGCTAAGGCCATCGCCGCCACTAATCCCAAAGGCGAGGGAACCAAGCAACAAGGCTATCCTATAACATTCAAGCATCTTGGTAAAGGCGGTTATGAACTAACCCTATATGCTAGCACACCCATTTCGCAGCAGAAATGGATGGAACATATCGAGGCCCAACAAAAGAATTTGAGGGAGAGGAGCAACATATTCACCAAGACGATTTTGAATGAAGGATTCTTTTCAGCTGTTATCAGGGTCACTTGCTGCGTTCCAATCGGTAAGTTCTACTGCCGCGTATTCCAATCTTGACTAACCAAATAATAGATGGCGGTCGGAAACTGGTGTACGGCACCGAGTCTGGTGTGTATGTATCGGATCGTAAACCCAAGGATGCCTCCTTCAAACCCAAACGAGTGTTGGATTGCAAGTCTGTTACCCAGATAGACGTCCTCGAGCAACATCAGATTGTTCTGGTGCTATCCGACAAGACTCTGTATTCATACTCGGTGGAGGCTCTTGATCCGGATGAAAGTCAAGCAGCGATCATCAAACGACCACGGAAGATTTGCCATGCCAACTTCTTTAAGGCAGGCGTGTGTCTTGGTCAACAATTGGTGGCTTGTGTCAAGACTACCTCTCTTTCAACTACGATCAAGGTGTTTGAACCTATGGACAACATGGCTAAGAAATCCAAGAAGTCTGGGCTGGGCAGGATACTGGCCAGTGGACAGGATGTGTTGAAGCCTTACAAGGTCAGTACAGAACGATTTTTATTAATGCAGGAACATGAATCGAATCTCATCGCACGGATATACTCTATCGATGGTTCAAATTATTGTACTGATTGTTCCCTGATTATCTCATGAATTGCAGCAACTAGCGATAATAAAAATCAGAAGCTAACAGGTGAAATGCAGGAATTTTACATCCCGACCGAGTCTACATCGATACATTTCCTACGCTCCAAGCTCTGCGTTGGCTGTGCACGTGGTTTCGAAGTCGTCAGCCTTGAGACCCTTGAGACGCAGTCCTTGCTCGACCAAGCCGATACATCACTTGATTTCGTCGCACGGAAAGAGAACATCAAACCTATCCATATCGAGCGTTTGATGAGCGAATTCCTTCTCTGCTACACGGACTTTTCGTTCTTCGTCAATCGAAACGGATGGCGCGCCAGGCCTGATTGGAAGATTGTGTGGGAAGGTAACCCCCAGGCATTTGCCATCTTCACTCCATATATCCTCGCATTTGAGCCAAGCTTTATCGAGATTAGACATATGGACAGCGGCGTCTTGGTACATATCTTGACAGCTAAGAATATTCGGATGTTGCATTCATCCACAAGAGAGGTAGGTGAAGTGTGGACTCAATGTGGTGACATGACTAACCTGGTCAAGATTCTCTATGCTTATGAAGATGAACTTGGCAACGATGTGATTGCGAGTCTCGATTTCTGGCAAAACCCGTCGAATCCCCAAGCGCATCGCTCGTTGGCTCCGCCCGAGATCAAGGAGAAGTATTGAGTGGACCACCGTGAGCCTGGACCCATTCCAATGGAGTCATGGCCGTGTTCAGACGTTGGCTAATAACTATCTCATGGACCTTGCCAGAGGAAAGGATGTCCTTGCTCAACATTTACCATTCCGTTTCGTTTGGGTCGGTGTGTATCTGGTTTGTTCGCCACTGTGTGTCGAACAGACAGTTTCCTATCCGGCCCGTGTGCCTACTCGGACCGTGCTCAGCATCGTGGCAAGCATATGTGAGAGAAAGAGTAGGTCATTTTGCACCCGTGTCTACGGACTTTGTACAAATATTTTGGCTTGGCATAGCAGAGCTTCCCTACTTTCTCCTTGTTGGATCTGCTCGAGGGAAAGCGGGTCTGAAGTATTTTGGACCATGATGGGATCTCAGCTAAGAATGTTGACAGGCTGTATTGAATGGTGGGCGATGGGGACGGAAGGGGGCAGTGATTGGGGACGAAGAGTCGTTGCTAATGAGAAGGGTTTGTGAGACGAATGGATACAATTATATGGCAACAGCCAACCATGGAGCTCTTCCTCTGCACCGGAGTGATGTTATGGCACTGATGACTAACTGGATGGACAGTGCAGAAGGTTGATGGTGGGTAGAAGTGCGATATATGATGTGTTGTTGGTGTTCAGCCATTGGCAGCAGCTGCAATAAGCACCTGCTAGATTGAGCTTGGTGCGCCAAGAAGCTGGGGAAGTGCAAACACAGACCAAAGTGGGCGGCACCGGGCACTGACATGCGTCGCAGCGGTACCTAGGTAAGCCGAGCAAACTAAACACTTTAACCGTTTTCTGTCAACGTAACCTCGGCTGCTGCTTTTTGCTATCAAACCGCCCACTGCCGCCCTCGACGACGCTCCAGAAGCCGCCGAGACAATGGCCATGGCAGTCGCGAGATGCTGGACAGAGGAATGAGCCGATGTTTTACGCCTCGCCGTGTCACGGTGCAACTGTTATCTCTGGCGCAGCGAGGACTGCCTCGCTTTTGGCCGGCAAGCCCGTCTCTTATCAGTTCGTGGGCGGCGGTCGAAGAGGCCGGCCGTCTTGGTGGTTGCTTGGCCGGCGAAAAAGAGGGCCACATAGTGCGCCTGGCCGCGCAAGGGACCTCTTGCGACAGGGGCGCAGAACCCTTCCCCAACTGTCGCCAAGAGATGAGATGATGGCGTTGGCTCCACCACTTCACCTGAACAGGGAGGTCCTGTGGCATATCACGGCCAAGTCCCGCAATGTCTTCACGGCACTGCTGTGCGTGCCACGCGAGCTCGCGGCAAACCAGGTCATTGGAGCACCAGGGTAGGGTTGCGAGGTTGCAGGCCAAGAAGAATGCTGATCGGTCGGCGATTGATACATAAAGCCTGCGCACTTCCTGAGCAACCTCCCCGCAGCCTTGGGTGTCGTGTTTCTTTTCCTTCTTGCGCTCTGCCTGCCCTGTCCCTCCCTCGTGCTCAGTCAGCCTTCGTGACAAGGCGTCATTTGCCAGCCTTCTCGGCCACCGCCCAAGTCTTGCCCACAAGGCTTCGCCGGCACTACTCTTGGGGTAAGGCTTCCAACGACGTTGCATGTCACCGACTATCACGCCTATACTAACTACCTCGATCCCAGACTGCGCTTCCCAAGTGTTTGTAGCCCTAGTCGTTATCGATCACCTCATCTGCCAAAATTCTGGTCCTCAACTGAGCTAGCCGTTATCTCGGCCGCGCTTTAGCACTCGGGATCATAGCCTGACTGCCCCAAAACCGTATCTCGCACTGTCGGTCCAGTGTTTGCAGAAATTCCTTAAATACAGGCTCGGGATCTAGTTGCGGTGGATTAAGCAATTCAACATGGCGATTTTGAACAACAACAAGGAGAGGGCCGCCGACATCAGCCCGCATCCATCGGATCCGGACCAGGAATATGGCAAATCGGAGTACCAGGCTGGCGAATTCCAAACCAACCCTGATGGCAGTGTTGTCAACACTGACCACAAACATCTGCACCGTGGTCTGAAAGCGCGTCATATTACTATGATTGCCATTGGTGGTGCGATCGGTACTGGTTTGATTATTGGCACTGGAGCAGCTCTCTCGAAGGCCGGGTAAGAGTGTTGAATCTCAGGCTGTGGTTACATCTCCGCTAACTCAGTTCAGACCTGGTTCCATTCTGATTTCTTACACTCTCGTTGGCCTCTTGGTTTACGTCGTCATGTGTGGTCTTGGCGAAATGGCTGCATGGCTACCTCATGGCAGTGGTTTCGCAGGCTATGCTACTCGATTCGTTGACCCTGCTCTCGGTTTTGCACTAGGATGGGTAAGTTATTAATTACCGAACCGAATACTGCAAAAGTATATGTGATTAACCCTTGTAATAGACATATTGGTTCAAATACATCGTTACGACGCCTAACCAGCTCACCGCAGCCGCATTAGTTATCCAATACTGGACGCCACCCGAGAAAGTGAACCCCGGTGTCTTCATCGCCGTCTTCCTAGTCGTTATCATACTCATCAACTACTTCGGTATCAAGTTCTTTGGCGAATTCGAGTTCTGGCTGAGCAGTATCAAAGTTGTGATCATTGTCGGAGTAATTTTGCTCTCGTTCATTCTCATGCTTGGAGGTGGACCGAATCATGATAGGACTGGCTTCCGCTACTACCACGACCCTGGCGCATTCAAGCCCTACATCGATAGTATGTCAAACCTAACCTGTACAAAAAATACCCGTACTGACCTGTTATTGCAGCCGGATCTGCTGGGAAGTTCTATGGCTTCTGGAGTTCCCTTGTCACTGCCGTCTTCGCCTATCTAGGTACGGAACTCGTCGGTGTTACCGTTGGCGAAGCGCAAAACCCCCGAAAGACCATTCCCCGCGCCATCAAGCTCACTTTCTATCGGATCTTGTTCTTCTACTGTCTAAGTGTGCTGTTGCTTGGAATGCTTGTTCCGTACAATTCCAAAGAACTGGCGTTTGCCAACAAGCAAGGCAACAAGGCATCCGCATCCCCATTCGTGGTCGCCATTCAAATTTCTGGCATCAAGAAACTTCCCGGTATCCTCAATGCTTGTATCCTGCTCTTTACATTCAGTGCAGCCAACTCTGATCTCTACATTGCCTCCCGAACCATTTATGGATTGGCTACAGACGGGAAAGCCCCTAAGATCTTTGCCTATACCGATAAGCGTGGTGTTCCCGTCTACGCGCTTGGTATCTCCGCCCTTTTCTGCCTCCTAGCCTTCATGAACGTTTCCGATGATTCCAAGACTGTTTTCCAATACTTTGTGAACCTGGTCACCATTTTCGGCCTTCTCACCTGGATCTCCATCTTGGTTACACACTGCTTCTTCATCAAGGCTCGACGCGCTCAGGGTATTACCAATGAACAGATGCCGTACGTTGCACCATTCGGTTTCACTGGTTCCGTCATTGGTCTTTTCTTCTGTATTCTCATTGCCCTAACAAAGAACTTTTACGTCTTTACCAAAGGCGAATGGGGCAACTTTGACTACAAGAACTTCATTACCGGTTATCTTGGTATTCCGTTATATCTCATCATGATCTTTGGATACAAGTTCTGGCACAAGACAAGTCGCGTCCTTCCTCTTGAAGCAGACTTCTACACTGGCAAGGATGAGATTGACCGTGAAGAGGAGGCCTACTTGGCTCACAAGGCCGCGATGGAACATAGCCACAAGCACAAAAATTGGTTCTATCGAACCTTTGTGTCTTGGTTATTCTAAGCGTTGTATTTTTATTGGGTTTGGACCTGGTGTACCTTCATCCCCCATTAGCATTACACTAGCATTTTTGGTTGAAGCAATGCCCTTCCCCGGGACGTTAAAAGAAAGTTGATATGAGATAAATGTCCAATGAATAATGTTTTGTCTATCTATGACTTTGGTAGTGCTTTTCTTGCCCTTGAAAGACCTTGGATCTGCCACTTTACATCTCCCATCGCCTGAGGTCGAATTATAGTTTCACCCCTTACATCATAGTGCTGTGGCGTCTGACGTCTTGGAGATAGCAACTCCCTTATCCAAGTATAGCACCCGATTAGGCTTAGCGTTACTTCAACAACCTCAGTCCATCCTATCGATCTGTGGACGACATTCTTATTTCAACGACCACGCAACATCTGTGTTTCCTCATATTGTCCATGATACGAGATAGCCTCGTATTTTGCATCCATATTGCTAACTTCCACGATTCTGCCTTACCGCCTCAAGCAGTAGCCCTTAACCACCGCTAGTGCATTGGACTCAGTCCATGTTCCCGTCCCGTCATTGATCACGAGCCGAAGTCCCGCAGCGTACCCCATAGGCGCTTGGGTGGCTATTAAAAGGGCGAGATGGTACTCCGGAGAGCGCCGGAGAGTACTGTAAGAGGGAAGAAGGCAAAGGGCATTAGTGCGTTTTTCTCCTCAGGAGGACAGCCTTGTTTGGGCTTACTCATGTCCTCCCGAGGGCACCTCTTCTGCCCACTCTTTGGGGAGGAATCCAGTTTCAATTTCGATGGGAACTGGGAGGAATCTCGATAAACTGACGTCCGGATGTGTGCTTTGGAGGAAGGATGGCTGATGGCATACGCGGGCCCGGAAATTGGAACCACCAAATGAAATCTTGATTCCAGCCTTGACTAGGAGGAACCCACCGCAGAATCTCTTCGGATCTGTTAACAAGATTCACCGATGAAAGGCCATCTTCAGGAATGAAAGCGAGGCTTCAAGGCTCGTGGAACCATCATAGCCTATGATATCCTGCTCGTAACTGGTAAGGCAAATAGGCCCACATCTAGCACAGCCCATATACTTACACCGCTACAGTAGTCATGTGTGTTCACGACTTCCTCCCACTATATTCCCCCTTCTTCCTCGAGGGCAATGGGTAACTCCTCGTTAGCCCAACCAAAGAACCATGATGGCGAGGCGCTAACAAATCATATTGTAGGAAGGCCATTTTCCGGATTCAGCAGATGCTCTGCCATTCCATTACTGACACAGCCCTACCAAGATTTAGGGCAAAACCGTGAATATGGACGTCTCGTTTCATCTGGACCCACTCGGAGGGCACGATAATGGTGAGTTAAACGCTAGAGGGACATATGCTAAGCTGGAGGACGAAGAACTAGCATAGCGATGACGGAAGCCCCGTGTTTTTGGTCAGTGATCAATCTTGTTTCCTTCGTCTCTTCAAACGTATAAAGATTTCGTGGCGTTCGTTTCTTTTTCCTCATCAGCGTCATCCATCCTCATCTAGCAATTCCAAACGAATCGACTTCACTCAACACTTGACCGAAAACCGAAAACATCTACCGCTTTATTCAGCTAAGACCTTCACCATCAAAGCTCCTCAAATCGTCACCGCTATCTTCCAGGGCCGTTCCCAGACAATCAGCTTGCCCTACTCGAGTCTATACTTGCATTTTATTCGACTTCATTGACCTAGTCGACTCTCTCTGTTGCATATCAGGTCTTTCTCGTCTACCTGCACCACGGACCTATTCACACAAGCCTAGACTGTCGATCTCTATTATTGGAAGCCATGCAGTCGAGTAGTGCCAACTCTCCGGACTTTCAGTCGTGCAACGGTGCATTCACCACGTTCCCGAAAGTCCCTGAAGATATGTGGATATGCTGCCAATGCGGGAACGGCAATCTGATTGCCACCACAATAATATGCCCTTGTGGAGAACAACATAAACGATGTGGTTATTGTCTTGGTCCCGGTGATGAATATAACTGGAGCCCAGGTCGTTACAATTTCAACCATTCACCACACCAAGGCGTCCAGGAACCGATAGCAATCTCTGCCGCACCTATGGCACTTGAGCCCTAGTATCCGAATATGTCCTTTGGAGTTGAAGATGGAGTTCAGACAGCTCCCACCTCTGATATGTGGAGATGTTGTGGTTGCCAGGCGGAAAACTTCAAACCAAACGCACCAGATTGTTGTCCGGTTTGTAGTCATTACATGTGCGCATACTGTTCTAATCCTGCTTAATGCAGAAGTGTCGTACCTAGATTGTAACGGGAAGTTTTCCCCCTTGACCATTCATGCATCTTCATGAAGTTGGATGCTGAGCTCTATCCTCTTCAAAATGGCAAGGTCTATTTGTCTTACCACCCCCTCTCTTCTTCTTCCTCTTCCTCATCCTTCATCGCCTTCTTCCTCCTCAAATCAACATTCCCTCCGTATTCCTCCATCTTCCTCCGGTTCCTTCATCTTCCTCCACTCTTCCTTCGATTCCTCCGCCTCCTCCGTCTTCCTCCATCTTCCTCCACTTCCTCCTTCCGCGTTCCCCCTCATCCCTCTTCCCCTCCTTTTGCCTTTTTCCCCCTCACATCCCTCCACCCACCCAATCTTTTTCACCTTTTCCTTCTCACTAGATTGAATTCTTAGCCTTGCCTTTCATCTATGTATTCCTATCTACATGACTTCTTTATCCCTTTTCTCTTTTTCCTTGCTTATTAGCGCTATCATTATCGTTATCGTTATCATCATCATCTAGCATGAGATACCCAATCTATGAATTTTCACGGCCTTTGTTGGACATTCGTTTCTTTTGTTTTCTTTTCAGATTTTCTCCTATGGGATTTCGGTCGTTCGGTCTGCTTGGTTATTCAGTTGATTTAGGTTATCTGGTTTGCTTTGATTGTTTGGATGTCTGGAAAGTGGATGTTGGGATATAGGGGCATATAAGGGAGAAATTCTATCAAGAGTGAGATGTGGGGTGATGGGGTAGCCAAGTTCTTTATTTATATCGTATAACTTGGAAAAAAAAAAAACTTATTTGGTGAAGTTTGCTTGCACTGTGTATGTCTGTGTATGAGTAGAGTTTGAGTGAGTGAATGAGTGCGTAAGTAAACATCACAAGCTTGATCAATCAAACCAGAAGATAAACGTATGTAAGAAACGGATAGAATATTTACAATTCTCCACGCTAAAAAAAGTATATATACAGAAAGTAGGTAGGTAAAATCATCAAAAAAGCGAGTAGTAGGTATCAATCAATCAATCACCACACCCCCCCCCC